>NJRQ01000025.1:84515-96936 GCA_003063805.1 Aphaenogaster ashmeadi | reverse complement strand
AATACCATCTCTTGCCAGTTAGGTCGACTTACAATTTATTACATATATTAAGTATTCTATTTCATTTTTTCAATGCAAGATTCACGCACTCATTTGTAGATTTTATTTTTTTCGTTTTTATTCTTCAAACAGTAAAATAGTAATAGTACTAAGTTATATTACATATTTAATTCAAATTTGTCCACTGCCATTATTGGCGACCTATTATATTAATAATTTAAATGAACAAAGAATTTATGGATACTAATTCATTTTCTAGCGATAAATCAACCAAGTAAATAAATCAAGTCTAATTCTAACCGGCGATTGGTTTTCATCATTCCACTTTTATTATTTTATCAGCAACGAAATCTGAAGAAGTTTCTAGAAGATGGCGCGGTCGATGTCAGCAGCCAGATAAAACATAAGAATGTTTACGTGAAATTCTTGACGAAACTCTTGGATAACATTTCTTTATCCTTGTTGTTTTAAGACCCGCGCGTTTCTAGAAAATCGCTTTGTGACTGCTTGTTTGCAGCACAGTTTAGCATTATTGTCAATACCACGAGGTAAAGAATCCCCCGAGAAAAAGAAAGAGCTGATACAAATGCGAATAGTAACCGCAGAAACAACCGCGGGCGATATAATAACTAACCGGTCGAAGTATAAGCTTTACAAGCCAACTGAATGTAGAAGCGCAGTTTAATTTCCATTAAATTTCGGAAATTTCGCGAGCGAGCCTGTTTGCCCTGGGTACACATACCTAATTTGCAACTATAATTTCGCGCGGAGCGCGCGGTTCAATTTCGCATGGCGGCGCGCTTGCAAGTCGTTACTGAATCTACTGTTTTCCACAGCTGATTTTCCGCAACCCAATCGACCGTACGACCGTCGGTCTTCGCCGAGAGAGCTCCGTAAGTGCTGTTGTATGTTCTTTCTCCGTTCAGTAATAAAATATCTGACCCGCGAGGACGCGCAATCTTATTCAATAGTTAGATCCAATTTGAGAAATTTCACACGAGAAACCCTACTGCTATTGGAGAACGTGAGCCCACATACATGGAAAACGATCGCATCCTCGATTCTCCGAACGCAAAGCTTGACAAAGTCTCGACCGCTTATACCAATATTGCCTTCTAATCCGTCAGAAATATCGTTCGTGCTTTCCACGTAGACACGTCGGTATCGTATTTGTACGGGAATAAACGGGAAACAGAAACAAAAACGTCACGGCAGTAACAAGGAACTAACTGCAAACATCGACATCGATAAACGCTTTTTCCATTTGGCTTTGGAGGAGAAAGAGAACAAGGCAAACGAAATTATCTAACATTCGCTTAACTGGCGTCAAACGCGCTCTAAACATGTAAGAAATTCAATCGAGAACGCACGCAAATACTGCAGTACGACACGCACAGTGAGCATGCTACTTTAGATTACATATTAACACTGAAATTAGGTTGTTTCTCATTGCGTACGTAACGATTGTGCATTATAATACATGCATAATGTTCCTAATCTCTTTACTCTCTTTTATCCGTAGATTTCTCGACAAAGTTTTGAAGTAGATTTAAAATTAAAGAAGAACAAATAGGTACAAGAATTTGTATAAAAATGCTCTTCATAAAGTTTTAGAAGACTTGAAATAAAAGTTTTAGAAACTCTTTATTAAGGGAAAAATTTATTTATTTTTGCAAATGTATTATACGCGATATAGTGAGAAATATAGAATGCGAAAGAAGAAGAACGAAAGAAGTAAAAGTAACAAAAATATTCGCATACAAATGCTAGAGTCGTTACACATATTAAATCAGAGGGCTATATCTTGGATTAAAAAAATATGTATATATAATGCGATATAATATATCCTCATAATTGTTATATTTACAATTATCGATTTAATATTAGTTTAATTCTTTTCCTTTTTATTTGCTTATTCGATAACTTTTATTGCGTTCCTATCGGATTTTAACGATTTGTAGCATACAGGGTGGCGTATAAACTGCAACGAGATAAGATTCTGCAATACATTTCTACTGTAGCACGAAGGCTGCGATTAAACGAGATATTTCTCCAGGTTCGAAAACCCATCGCGTTGCGATGTAGTGTGTGTACGAGAGATGGAATCACGACTCGATTGGTATACAGGCGAGAACTCCGGACTGTGGTTAGGCGAACGACCTACATATTCGAAACACGAGAGACTTCGATTCTTCTCCTACGGTAACTTCCGGCGGCCACGCGATACGTATGTAAAACGCAAATGCTGCCGATTCTTCTCTTTCGAGTCTTGATGTTCGATATAAAGGTGCGTCCAGACTTGTAATGTATCGTATCGTATCGCCGTAATGTTACAAATGGTAACACGCTACGGTGTCACGGCACTATTTGTGACGACGACATATACAGGACATTCCACACAAAATGTTACAAGCCTTTTTCTCAAGAGATATCAGATATAGCGGTAACAAGAAAATTTTTTTGTTATTTCAAGATTTGTTGGGCAGCGGTGTCCTATAAAGAGTCGCAACAAACTTTGAAGGGAGAGTTTCGTGGCCATTTTGTCGCCGCATCCTTAACAATTTCCGAGAAAAACAGCTTGTAATACTTTACGTGAACCATCCTGTATACGCAGACCATATTCTGTCCGCCAAGCGAAGGCGGATGTTGGCTTGTTGTAAAAATAAAGCGAGTAAAGAAGCAGATGAAAATTTTAACTTTGTAAAATATAATACATGTCACAGCGCAGCATGCGCTTGATGTAGCTCTCGGTTACTGATTTATTATTAGCTATTTTGTTTACCGAGGCCAACTATGCATATTAACATCTAAACAAAACGCATTGGTTTGTAAATTAAAATAAATGTCAAAGTACTCATGACGCTTAGCATGTATCTCATTGCGTTCTTATATGGGTTAATGTTACAAGTCTGGACGCTTTAATACCGCGTATGAAGGTAACAGTAGCTCGGAATAAAGTTCACGCATGCTTGCGGACGCATGCCACCATAATAGTCACATTAATCGGTCATCTCCATTATCGAGTCGATTGAGTCATAAAGATTTCAATGGCCTTTGAAATTGTCGCGAGTGACCGGAACAAGAGAAGAATGATAAAATGCATTAACGCTATGGCGTGGCTTATAACAAATTAATGAGCTTTTAATGCGATAACGTGATCGACGGAATCACTATCGAATATATGTCATTGTCGTCTTGCTTACGAAATGCGTATAAGAGATTAATTATATTGTTAATAGATCAAAATTCGTCTAAAACAATCAGCATAATCGAGACGATACAATGTTTGATCTAAGCGTGTCACAATATTGCATGGAAAAACAATATCCGTAAAAAAAAGATTGACTCTATAACTCGAGAACTTCGAGTAGTAAAAATAAACCAGTACTGGACATATTGTAACATGTCATTGCGTAACACAGTACTCATATCAATTGTATCATTCAATAAAAGTACTGAACGTATTCAGATATAGATATGTTCTTACCCTTGGTCGGACCAGGATCGCGCCGACATACAATTTGTTTGTGAAGCAGGTTTTTAGTTAATAAAAACATCACTCTTCTCAAGCACCTTCCATACTTCTTCCCGGATATCCAGCCGGTGTAAAAACTTGTTTTTCATCAGCGAAACCTACGGACAAAAACGACGAAGCGTTTCACTCGGCAATATTGCAAAATTTTGATTTGCAAAATTGTGTCGGCAGCGTCGCTTGCAGTGTGTAAACTTAAAAGGCAATTAAAAGTGATAATAATTGATATTCTCGATTTATCAAATCAGAATAGTCGCGAAGAGGTAGATTTCGTTCCCTTTTCCTGCGTCAAACCTTGTATATTGAACGCGTTATATTGTTTGCGGTAAACATGCGCAACATCGGCGTGATTGGACGTCGCGCACGTATTGAATATGATATACAACGTGACCTCGTATGCGCGCAAATTGAACTAATCCTTGATAATGAACCATTATGGCGCAGGGAAACATCGCTCGTAGCATCGCTCGGCTTCTCGCGATATCGTAGATGCAGTCGCTTGACCGCGCGATTAGTAACTTAACCGGGAATAGACGTGCATAATCCCTGAACATTTATCGTTTGTTGTATTATGCAGCGGATCGGTTTACAACGATGCCGCATGCAATCCGCAAGGATAATATACAGGACGTCCGGCAAATTGTACTACAACCGACACGTCATAAATGTGGAGGTATGTACAGAGAACTATGTGGTGTCAAACAGACGTACATCATTTTTATATTCAATATCTTTTTTTTCCAATGCTACGCAAGCAATAACAAATCTGTTTTATGTCTTTACATATTGGCTTCAAAAGTTACACCCTATTCAGTTGTATTAGAACTACTGCAAAAATCAATTTGTTATTACTTGAAAGTGTAAAATATAATATCAAATTATTACATAATTTCAATAATAATACGTTATTATATAATTTCAATAATGTCAGATCAAAATACATATGGAATTAAAACATTTATCGCGTTTTCGTTCTATTATCACTCTTTTTCATTTCGTGAATAAATTTCGTCTCCGTTTCTTTGCTTTTCCCTCTCAGTGCAAAAAAATCGAAATTACAATCCAATCTAAATGATTTTAATCTCCCAAATATTTTCGATTTGGTAGTCGGCTCGTGGGAAAATCATTTTCGCGGGTGGAAACACGTGAGCGTTATCGTTGCTAATTGAGTTTACTGTGCAACGACCTTTCGACTGTTTTTGGATCGTGATAGCTCGGTGACCTGTATAATTCAATATGGATATAACTGCAACATATATCATTAAATGTGAGATTGCTATTCTAAAATCGTACTTTATAATGCCTCATATATGATTGGAGTTTTTTTCCATATGTATGTAAGGCAAAGGGACAATGGTATAAATGTGCAAATAATTAGATCAAACATTGAATTTTCTCTCTAAATTAAATTATTACGCTCAACCCTTTTACAGGTAAATGATATTGATAGCCATACGCTGATATTATTAGTGCTAATTATAGCTAACTGATAATAAACATTTTCACGATCTCATGCATTATCAATTCAATAAAGCTTATCAAAGCAATAATCGATCTGATTAATAATGAGAAAGGTATTAACTAGTTGCAAGGAATAAAAGCCATATTTTGGTCGAATCAAAATATCATTAAACAGAACTTTTTACTGTTAATAAGCTAATAATCGCATTTGCAGTAATAGTGAATACGAAACCAACAAGGTGCAAATCTATCTAATTTGTAATCTATCATTATTGCCATCTCGTTAATTATGATCATTTTAAGTTAACATCGCAGTGCACTTCGAGTCTCATAACAATTAAATTTTCCAAGTACACACACATATTTGCAAAATCATCGGGACGTACTACATGCCAGTTTTAACTCATTTACCGAGATTTTGCATACCATGTCTGCGCTCTACGTCGTTTTATTAAAGCAACTCACGTGTCTGCGCGTATGTAACAATGTCAGTATATGCAACACGATTTTTCGAAATGAGATAAATGCGTGAAATGTGAGTTAAACTATCATTAAAATATCGTTTTCCTGTGTCTAAATGCCAAATAAAGATCAAAAGTGCATCGCTTGATAAAAAAATGATATATGACAATGAATTCGTATAATTTGAATCGAGCAACGTCTTTTTTAGTCTTCTTTGTATACAGGGTGTTTCCTAAGTAAGTAGACAAACTTAAAGAGGATATTGCTTCGGAACTGCTTCGTTTTAAAAATACAGGTTGTCAAAGTTGTGCAAAATAAAATGAAAATTTCGAAATTCTGGAAAACACAAGAGACAGTTTTCGTTGAGTTTTAGTTCGGAATTAAAAAAAAATTGTTTAACTTGGAAAAAAACAGTGGCGTACCATTCTTTTATTAAACAATTTAATATGATTACCCATACGCACGCTTCTGGTGAATCTAAAAATGTTTCATCGGTACTGGAAAATGGTTCTTAATACCATATATGGAACGCATACCAAATTCCAGAATTTCGAAATTTTCATTTTATTTTGCATAACTTTGACACCCTGTATTTTTAAAACAAAGCAGTTTAGGACACATGTTTATAGGACTTTTTCTTCTTAAAATAAGCCAAGGAATATCCCCTTCAAGTTTGTCTACTTACTTAGGAAACACCCTGTATATGTATGTATGTATGTATATATACATATATATAAGTTATATATATATATATATATATATATATATATATATATAAAAGTTTATATTTTATACGTAACACTCGAAATTTTTGCTTGAAAATGGCAGCTAAGTGTCATTAGGGTTACGATCAGTTTGTCGAGTTTCGACGCGCATTTTGCGTTATCCTGTGACACGACGAATACGCGCGATCGATATAATCCCCGCGAATAGTTTTACGCGTAGGTGGACGCTGGGCGAGATTAACGATTACATTATGTTTTAACGATCTGGATCAATGCGGGATCGCCGAGTCGGGTAAAGCCGATCACCGCATCGCGCCGCGTGCACGTCCGGCCGCGCTCACCAATCGATTTGTCAAACTAATTAGAGAGTCGCGCGCTTGCGAGAGGGAATCGCAAACTTGCGATCACGCGAACCAAAGCGCACACGTGCGCCGTCAATTTGACAAGTTATCTGTCTCGTATATGTGTAGGCTTGCGCGTGCATTCGAGCGGTGTTTGCCACAGTTAAGCTACTTCCTCCGATAGGAATTTCCGATTTAATGTTGAAGGAATTTTTGGAAGAAATAATAACAAGGAGGTAACTAAAATGTTAAATTTTATTTAGAAAAAACATTTGTAAGAAATTTACTTCAATTAATTGACAAATTTTTAACTTAGATTTAAGATTTGCCTATTAAAAAAGTAATTGATTTTTTATTTATTAATTAAATTATAATTAAATTAGAATTATATTTTTAATTAAATGAACAATTGCCTATAATTGTTCATTTAATTGATTTATTTCTACAGAGCCTTATATTTATTAATTGTATTAATTATATTTTTGTTAGACATTTTGAGGATCAAACGACTTATTTAATTGTACACTGAAAAAAAATGCTGTTGCTTCAATTAAACGTCTACGTCACGGGCTGCCACAAACATAAATAGTTCATTCAATTGTATTATGATTGGACCAAATATTTACATTATTAAAAGAATAATCTAGATATTTGGTCCAATCATAATTGAATGAACTATTTGTGGCAGCCCGTGACGTAGACGTTTAATTGAAGCAAGAGCATTTTTTTCTGTGTAAGTGCATGCAATATAATATTAATCAGGATCGGCAAGTAACGAGTTACTTGTAACGTTATTACCGTTGCAATTACTTTTTTGGTAACGAATTGGTAACGACGTTATATTTTTTTATTAATAACGGTGACAGTCGTGCAGTTACATTTTTTAGGTAACGAAATATAATCGTTACTTTTATTGTTACTTTGCACACATATAATACATATGTACAAGTGAGTTTTAAGAAAGGGGAGTGTTATATTTGACTATATTGCGATTAAGTATAATCACTCATAAGCTTTGTGTTGATCTGATTAGCGATGTAGGCAATCAGATGTCATTCTAAAAGAAGGTCATTAAAATTTGCTGAAAAAATAGCAAAAATTACAACGACTCATCACTTTTTGAATAACGATAACACGTTACTTTTTCCACGGGTAACGAGTAATGATAACGAGTTACTTTTTTCAATGAGTAATGAGTAATGGTAACGAGTTACTTTTTAAAAGTATTTTTTCCTGATATTGATATTATTGGTATTTTTTATTGACTACATTTTCCGAATGTTTGAGAAATGCTATCAATTTAAGATTTGCGTCTGAAGTTCTCAAGAAATGATCGTCGGTAATACTACTTTCGACAGCGCGCAGATGAGGGTACTCCGGAGAGTAAAATGGGGATAAATGACGCATGTGAAACACATGTGCAACATACAGCCGCTATTCTCGTTGTTCATTAGCCGTACTATCGGTTAAGTTTATTATAAATACCGTTATATAAATTTTCAATGTCCATCATAGTAAATATAGCGACAAAGAAGAATATCAAATGTTTGATATGACATTAAATTAAATTACCACATGCATGAAAATTGTCTGCATAAAAGATGTTTCAAATAAAATTATTAAGATCTCTTGACCTTATAAATACACTAGCGTTCATAAGTTGACACTCTTAAAAATAAAATAAAATATTTTGGCAACATAATTACAACAATTTAGATAAATCAAAAAGAAATCTTTTCTTCGCCAGTGAATAATTAACAGGAATGTAATATAAGAAACCGACACAACTGGCAACGATTATATAGAATTTATTTGGACGTTTCGACCATGGGTTGTGGTCCTTTTCAAGTACAATTCAACTAGACTAGCGATAACATTTCAAGATGTAAAGCGCGTCCAAGTGAGAAAGAATAAATTAAATATAAAATGTCATTGTGTTGTAAAATTATAAAATTACAGAAGGATAACTTGTTAAGAAACACCGACAGTATCTCGCAGAAGATAGCAGTAGAACCTACAATAATTTAGTCTTTTAATAGTTAATAATTTGGCCTTTTAATAGAGTAAAAAGATCAATTATTATATTGTAAAAATAAAAAAAATTACGCAGGAATATGTGTTTTATTTTATTTATAAGAGTGGAAACTTATGAATGGTAGTATACATATTGACAAATAATTAGTCTTTTGAATGATAGTTAATCAGAAAGTTATTTACTATTATTTGCCATTTTTCTGGAATTTGATTGTAACATTTTAATAGAACCGTTTATTTATGTAGCTGTAGGTTGGAAAGGTAAACTCTGAACCATTCTATATATTTGCTTGCCGGAAATCGATAGAATATGAAATGGAACTATACACGTAATCATATCGGAATGCGATATAACGCAATTAATGAATGATTAAATGAATCAGCGATGGCTGACTGTAAATAAATTAAATTAAATTACATGTAAAAGCTATTTTCTCGCAAATAAATGTAAAGAAATGTAATCGACAAAATGGCAAGAGTACGAAATAAAATAAATAAGGGCGCAAAATAAAACAAAACCAATGATGCAATAATGAGGTTCCGGTTTTTGTTTTTAATCACATCCCTACTGTGTCTTCCGATCAACAATAAAATCCCCTCTTGCCATTAAACATTACTCTGTTGGATCGACCTCGATGCGGGCGGAATTACCCGTCGAAATAGCCAGTAACGCATTGAAACACACCACCGACCATTCTTCTTTTATTACCAGCTCGTAGTTTCGAGATCTTTTAGAGGCGGAGTCACGATCCGCATTTTTCCGCTTTCTAGGCCGATACCAGATCGGGAAATTCCGTAAAAACGAACGAGAGAAAGGGCAGCATGTGGGTTTGGTGTGTCGACCGTTTCCCACGATTCGGGGGCGGAGGGGATGGCGGATTCGTAACTTTCGAAATGGAGGCGAGGGGAAACAATTTTGCAGGAAAGCCGCGGCCGATGGAGAGCGAGAACCATCGAGAACCACCGGCGCGCACCCAGTTGGGGAATCCAATTTGGATTATCGAAAATTCATGGGGGTGCCCGGAGTATGCGTGCGTGTACGTGCGTACGTGTGTTCGCATACGTGCGGTGTTGTCCGGTGAAAGACAGGCGGTGAACGAGCGAGTGAACAGCGTTGTCTTTGTGACCGGGGAGCACAGAGATTATTCAAAGAGTTTGTTTTGCGAAAAGACGACTCAATTTGGCTTATTTTCTCTTTTTATAAATAGATGGAATTGAGAGAGAGATAGAGAGAGAGAATGAGAGATAACAAGGTAAAAAGCAAAATGGAATGAATAATTTTTATCACGACGGTGATACCATTTCTATTGTGTTAACGCTATTTAAATCTCTCGTGTAAAGAGACGAGTAAATCTGTGAAATATATAGCTATTTAGTTATTCAAATTGATTAAAACTACAATCTCTAGCGAGCGATGTAGTGCAATTTTTGGATGTAATAACGAGACAAGATAATGATACAAACAAATAATGAAATATCTTGGCAGACCCCGGTCTGAGAATTTATCCAGTTCGCTCGTGATGGAGAACGGCACTGGCGACTAGTTCCACCGCAGAGACACATGGATAATATAAAGCGTCGCGTCCGCAACTTCCGGCGACAGCAAAGTGTGGCTCTATGTTCGCACTGTATCATTCTCGTTAATCTTCTCCATCTTCCTCGCGACTCTTTCCGTATCCACTTATCTTCTCGCTCACCTGTTTATTTAGCCGTTCTGCTTTCTTTCCGCGGACCATTATATTCCATCGCGGTTATTCGCGTTTTTCTCACAAGCTGTCACAGTAATTTTACGATCAAAATCCGAGAAAGACAGATAAAAGGACTACAAACAGAACTTGTGAATAAAATAGAGAAGATAATAAAATTCTATTTGATATCAATTTTTTTGTAATACTAATCTTTCAAATCTTCGTAGGAATTTAATCCGGAGCTTGAAAAAATTCTATTGTTTTAGAAAGGATTAAATGCGCGATAATGAAGTAGGTTCTTAACATAATAAAGCAGTCTACTCCTTGCCTGTTAATTTTAACAGACTCCGAGCGTACTACCGGAGTTCATCAATATTAGAGACTCGTTAAATTCAATCAGGGGAGAACAAATCCAACTACTCCGAAATTCCATTTCGAAAATCGATATGGCAGCAAACTTGACGAGGCTCGCAACTATCTTTGCCGCGAGAACGCGGATAATATCGGATAACATACTAATAGCTTGCGCGCGCACGAGTCAACGAGCACACGCGAAACAGCTCTCATTAATCATCCGAACACCTAAGAACTGCAACGTGTAACCGGTGTAACTCAACCGGTTACACCCCTCCGGCCACGTTAGCCTAACCGCGCAGTCAAGATACCTCTTCCGCGCGTGCCGCGCGGCCGCTCCTCCAACCCCTTTGCCACTGGTCCATCACACTCTCCGTCCTAGAAGCGAGTGGGGGCGGCGGCATAGAAGCGGGTGTAGAACGCGATATATATCGCGGGATATACAGTGCGCCCGCCCGCGCGTGTATATATATCACGCGGGATTTTCAGCCGCGAAATTTATAGCGTGTACCAACTCTGGGGGCTACGGGACACCCCGCGCAGGATTCGAGAGGGGGCTGGCGAAGCGGACGGCGAATGTAGCGGTAACCCATATAGATCACGTATGGCTCTACTACGAGGCGAACTTTCTCGCGGAAACCGTGACCCGGCGACGCGGACGCGACCGGCGTGAGAGGAACTTCGTATTCCCTGTTGCAACACTTATCTCCCCGCATAGTCGCATTTTCCAGACTCTCGAGTTCATCCCTCTCCCCCCTTTCACCTGCGTTCTCCTTTCTCACCGCGATGTTCGGTGCACAATGTGAAATTTTTCCAATCTAGGGGATAGAGACGTTCTACTTGATCGTGCAAACATTCTACGTTTTTTTATTTCAATATTTAGCATAAGTAATATTATAAATTGCATATTTTCAATAAATTGTGCGACGAGCCGGGAAATGAGTACTCGTAGAAAAAAAATAATAAGAAAAACACAGAATATACGTTTTAATTATGTTGCGTAAGAATCTTAAGAAAAATAATTTTATATACACGTTAAGGAAATGTCCATTTATGTGGTAAAACCGGAAAGAATTTTTATTCGTAATGAAAATGAAAATTTGTGCTAATTTACATTTTATAGGAAATTCGTTTTTCTCTTTAAGTCTTCGAAAATTAATTTTGTATTAACACAGAAAAAAATAGACAGCCAAGTTATAGCTTGCTAATGCAGATTTAATATTTATAACTTGGCAGATTTGATAGTGTAGCAAAGAAAATATGCTCATAACTGCTTTCAGACATATTTTCTTTGCTATTTTATCAAATCTGCTTAATTATAAATGTTAAACTTGCCTTAGCAAACCATAACTTGGCTGTATTAACCAAACTATTTTTTTCCGTGAATTTATACTTACTTAAATAATTATTTATATAAATTTTATCACAGATATAAGAAAAAAGTATAAAAATAAAGATTCAACTAATGTTGAAAAATGTTTGTTAAGCAAAACCAATATGTTAATTTAAGAGAAAATTGAAAAAGTGGTTACACATGGTTACCACTACATTGCAAGGAGTTAAGCGGTTAAGGAAACACACAGCAGTTTCAGCGACATAGATGAATGCACTTGAGGTAGTCGAGGATCGAAAGAATTCGATCCGGTCCGTGATTTTAAATGGTGAAGCGGTCGATCGAGAAAAGGGTTGAGTTAAAGAGGAAACTTCGATGTTCAAGGAAAGTGAAACACCCATCGATCTCAATACTCTCTTGGGTTTCTCTCTTGCTACCATTCGCTGTTTTTTTACAGCGCTTCTCGAAGTCCTTAGCAAGTTTCAAGGAAG
>NJRQ01000025.1:67776-83945 GCA_003063805.1 Aphaenogaster ashmeadi | reverse complement strand
TTTAATATTTCAGCAAAACCGTTCTTTCCGTGCGAATGCGCTGGAATTATAACAATGCATTCTGTATAAGCAATATCCATATTACATTCCTATGTAACACGAGTCATATAGGCGACACGAAAAGAGGCCTTTCGCTCGAATGGATAAAATGAGTCCCACATAAGAAAGCTATTTCGAGAATCGATTTTCCATTAGTACGACGTTTTGTAGGAGTTCGGCATCGCGCTTATAATGCCTCCCCGGCCGCTTATATCGTCGAACATTTCGCGACTGTTTGCGACCACGCCGCTGATTATCCCCCCGAACTCTCTCGTTCTCTCTGGCGCAAAAGCCGGCCCCCGGAGTTGTTGCCGGAATAGTTATACTTCGACGCCATAATCTACTGCCAGACCACAAGGGTAATAAAACGTAATCCGTTTCCCGCGCATGGAAATTTATTGATACCAAACTACGTGCCCCAAGTATACATGGAAAGTTCGCCATCTCTCCCCCACGCCGAAGGGCGTTAATACTCGAATGGAGTACAATGATACACCGGCTTCTCGTTAAAGGGAGGCTAAACGATGAAATACGGCACGCGTTTTGCTTGCCCGCCATCTCCGTATTCGCGATACTACTTCTTTTCTTCTTTTTTCAAGGAAATTAAGTCACTCTCCTCGGAAGTGGTGGAGTGAAAACGACAGAAGTATATAACGTAGTAACGATAATTCATATTTCGATCCTACAACCGTATAAAACCAATGTTGCTAATGTAACTCCCGATTTTTTTCTCCAAATCATCTGTAAACTCTCATTTTTATTTATAATTCGGCTTATAAGAGATAGTTGATCTACACTTACAATTAGTTTACTATAAAAGTGAATTAAAATCATTTAATGCGAATAACTCGCTTCTTTTTCGTAAATTGTTTTTGTTCTAAAATTGAGATTTTGTTTAAAAAATCAATAGAAAATAAATTCATTAAGAAGATTGGAAATCCAGTTCAAAAACAATCTATAAAATTGCATGGACGTGTCACCAATCGGCATATTATTAGTGGACACATCATCGAATAAATTATAATGAATATGCAATCGACTCTGGAATTATACTGTGTTTGTCGTTTCAGAGAAGATGATCAACGCGATCAATCGTCAAATAATGCAAGTCCGCGTTGCTCTCCATCGAATAAAATGTGAAATTATATTGAAATCGGGATTGAGTCACTTGAGCTATTGGTGATTGAATAAATAAAAAACGGTCGCCATAGAATAATTCACTCGTAAAAATGTGAAACATGTTTGTCGCCGTAAAATCCGAATCGGGGATTTACACGAATAGCGAATGTAATATTCTCTCAAATGGCACAATGTCGATCGATACATTTATAAAATCGCGATGGTTAATGTTTTGCCGTTTATATTAAAATGTAAAAATATTTTTCTTCATAACTATAAACCTTTTGCACCGCGTACAGACGCGTGCGTTTACAAATGTGCATACAAACTAAATAATATAAATATTGAATAAGGTTTATCGTTTTATACTCGATAATAAAAAGTTTACGCGAAAATCCTAAGTGCACGTTAATAAAAGCGCGTAAGTATAATGATTTACTACTTTACTATATGAAACTTTTAACTGAAAAAATGGTCATAAATTCTACGAGCGTCTCGTTAAAGTTTCGCTTCCTTTTTGCGATCTTTTATTGCCGACGCGTAGGTGCCACAATGCCACGGAATCGTTTTCCAGGCCACGTTTTCTGTGACTTTTCTTGTCCACTCTATTGCAAGAGCTACGAAATCCGACTGATACGCCGATCGATCGATGCCATCAAATTTTTGCAACAACAACCTTTTTTAGTTAATCCGAATACTGATAAAAAATTATTTGTCCCTTTCTTGTGATTTTAATTATATCACAATATATTACAATGTATTTCCATATGACATATTACAATGTTATTTCCATAAGATTTTTATATTTCATGAAAAATATGATACAAAGTTCAAATAATTCAACAAAAATATATTTTATTTTCGCTGTCTCAAGAGAAAATGTTGAAAATAATTTAATTGTACAGGTTGTAAAAGATTATAAGTAAAATATGAAAATTATAATAAAGTTTTATCTATCATGAAGAAAGACATAATGAGGAAAACTCATTTAGTTCAGCGAGTTATTTTCTCTATTTATTATTAAAAAAATAACAAAAACTAAAAAATAATGTTGCTTTCCAACTCGTTACCATAAATTATGACGCTTTTTAGTTAATGGAATTGACTCCAGCATGATAGTTACATAAATGAAACCATAAGAATTCATAATTTTAAAACATGTGTTTTCAACGCAACATTAAAAATTCATATTTTCATGAAATTAACCAGCATCGTGAAATTAAAGTTCCAAGCTTGCCTGGTGTCATCGTAAAATAGAGAAAAAAATAGCTACGGTCAATACGTATCTGTCGTACCCCACCTTTTATTGAACGCCGTGAAAAACATGCATTCGCTCTCGGCGCATCAACCGAGGAGACGATGTCGCGAGATACGCGACTATCGATGCTACCAATCGGGTCCGCTTTGAAATTCCGACCCCTTCACCTCTCGCTCCTCATCACCCAGCATCGATGTTCTCCCCCCCATTTTCGTTCACGTCGTCATCGATACGAAATCATGGGCATCCCGATAAAGCATCAGCCGGCGCGTTCTACCCGCAACATTCTGCAAACATGTAGACGAGCGAGGAGACAGAAAACGCGTATCGCGTAATTCAACATTCGGTCTACCGTTCGAGACGTGGGAGGAGGTAGAGAGACTCTCTCTCCTTCTCAGGAGGGTAAATCGAAGTCCTCGAAGCGAGGCCTTAAGGGCCACAAGCTGCGAATGCTGGCAGTGGACCGAGAACGATGAATCGTATCTCCATCATCGGTGACGTCGACGTTGACGCCGACGCCGATGTCTTCGGTGCTATCCTCGTTTTTCCTTTTCTCCCTGTTTCTCCCTCCGCAACCTCGCTTTTTCCTCCACCTTCACCGTTCTCCCCCGCATCCCGAGATTCGTCGGAGATTCGAGAGATAAAAAGATCGCCGCGTCATACCTATCGAAATGTTATTTCTGTATACGTTTCGTCCTTCAAGCACACCGGAGAACGGAGCTTATGCTTCCGAGAACGCGCACAAATTTCCGGGGCGATGCCTGCGCAAGATAGTTCCCAGGTTGACCGATTTCTACTTCCTGTATGTATCGCCGTGAGAGATAGAGATGAAGAAAGACGGATTTCAAAGCTTTAATACATCATAATTCGTTAAAAATAATGATAACAATTTATCTTAGATTTCTCTGCAAAAAAGATATTGATCTTTGTATTTTCATGTACTTATCTATTGATGGAGAAATAGCGCAGATTATCCATATTTTTTCTATATTTCTTTAATTTGTAGATCTTGAAATGCATGTTGTAAAAATAATCGTATTTTTTTTTATATTTCAGTTTTACCATTAGAAAGTAAGATAATTTTGATTTATTCTGAAATTTGCAGCAGATTATGACGAATATTTATAATTGTTATGAGATACATCAAATGTATCTAATGTAAAAATAATATAATAAATGAGATAATTGTTTGCACACATACACACACACACACACACACACACACACACACACACACACACACACACACACACACACACACACACACACATATTGTGTGTTTATACGACTTAAAAAAACATTTTAACATTTAATGTAATAATTGTAAGATACACTTCACATCTTTACTTTAACATTAATGTAAAATACAAATTAGTGATGAGTTATAATAAAGAGATGAGTTATAACAAAGAGATGAGTTATAATAAACGGTAAAAGAAGCAGCTAGAATGAAAAAGTCATATATAACTTTACGATTCAACCTATTATAATGCAATTCATATTGCAATAATACGAACATGTGGAGAATTCCGTATTTTAAATGGGCTATGCGTTTGCTATCTCATCACTTTATTATACTTTATAATACTAATGTGTACAGTAAACCTAGATGTTGCAATGTTTCTTTTCTCTTCTTCTTCTCTTTTTTTGCTCTCTCAAAGAAAAGATACACCTCTTAACCCACCCGTCCTGCTTACGATCGATGGTCAATGCTGCAGTTTGTCGAATCCTCGAGAAATACTAGCCAGCAATTTCGCGTAACGAAAAACAAATAGCAACCATCCATCGACCACGCGCACACACACACACACACACACACACGAGAAAGAAAAGGGGCCTAACGGAAAGACGCGTAGTTCGAAAACTAGAAAGAGACGGAAGGAAAAAGAAATACTGCTTACTATCAAACAATTGGCATAACAAGCTCGCAAATGCAGCGAAATTTCCATTTCAAGAGGCTTCAAAAGAAAGAAAAAAAAACAAAGGAAAAAGAAGATAAGAGGATATGTATTTTTATATCTTATTTTCTGTACCATGCACGTATTATCCATTGTTATTAAGACGACCGTGGAACACGCAGAAGTTTAAGAGCAGGATAATCGGGATTGACGTTGCGTAAAGTAAAGGGTGAAGGGCCCCTGGAGTGCTTGAAGATCGGTTACGTCATTGACCGGAAAGGAATTCCTCGTAGCGTAAGGGGAGGAACATTCGTGTGCAAATGGGGAAGAAAAGCCGGCGTGAGCCGCGCGTTTTTAAGCTCCTTCTTAACTCCCTGTGCGCGACGTATTCGCCTCCCGTGCGAATACTCGGGACGCGGATTCGAGCTTTGTGCCTCGTGGGGATCGCCAAAGTGGAAATCCTTTTGATACGACGGACCGTGCCATCCACCGCACTGTCGTAGGATTCTCGCGACAAAGGACACACGCCTATTCAGAGGACAGCGAGTGACGCGTTCTGAAAAATTAGGTTTGCGAGAAGTACTAAAGAGACTTACTGCTTACCTAATAGATACTTCGTAACAGCACTTTTGTTATCTTGGTTAGGACAATTTAATAAAAATTAAGCAAGTAAGAGATGAATATTCTTCGCCAGTGAATAATAAACCACAGAGGAGAATTGTTTCGACACTACTGGCCAATTTTATTTCCATTGGATGTAATTGTGTATGATCCATATAATTAATCTTAATTTAATCACTTGAGAAGGACCAAAATCCATGGTCGAAACGTTGTGACATTTTAATTAAAATAAAATTGGCCAGTAGTGTCGAAACAAATCTCCTCTGTGGTTTAATAAAAATTGTTCGCTGCTATATAAATGACTACTGATCTTTCGCGTTTCTCTTTTTCACATTCATATGTTGCTGAAAAGAAAAGATGTAATTTCTAACTTTTAATGATTTAATATTGAAATATGCTCTAACATAACTAGAACAGGAAATATAAACAATATTGACAATAATTAATGATTTAATTAGCTGTAAATATAAATATCGACAGAATATTCTGTCGGAAGTCAGAAGCTTTAATTGTATATGAATAATATTTCTATTCGAATAAACTTTTTAATACTTTCATCGATCAGAAAATGTTTTTCAAGAAACAAATAAGATAACCGTAAGCCAATTACATGAAACGATATATATATCGTGCGATAACATATTTCAAAGTGAACGAATAACTCTATAAATTATAGGCATTATAAATACAAGATCTTTTTTATAAGATGTATAAAGAAAGTACAATTTAATTTAGTAATTTAGCATTTCTATAATTTATGGCTATGCGACTCAAATAGCTATTCGATCGCAACGATTTTTCTCCATTCACAGATTTTGTTGCTGCTACCGACGTTGTCTCCAGAGAAAGGTATCTAAAAAGAAGAAACGTTCGTAGCTCGGTTTACGGAAAATCCGCGTAAATATTTGAATATCGTCCATCCCGTCGTGCCGACTCGTACGGTTCCTTGCCTTGTGTCGGAAGAGAAAACAATGGTATCCCCTTCGTCGAATCTTAAAATCGTAATATGTTCGCATCACCCCTTCTTTCACTCGTAACAAGATAGCAGAGAACTATTTCGAGTAAAAATGCCACTCAAATGTCACATATTAGTCTTTCAAATTTTAAGTTAACTTATTTCAGAAAATACACATTTATTAATAAATTCCCCAATTATTGATAAATCTCGGAAATAAATATACCATTGATACTATGCAGCGCAAATTGTCTTTTATATGATACAAAAAAATAAAATTTTATTGATTTTAACTTAATATCTATACGCGCGTGAGAGGATACTAACATGTAGCATTAATATTAGCTTTTTAACACAGAGAATTCTTTACGTTCGAATACTGACCATCGCACTCTAATGTGTCTTATTAGAAAAGCACTGGTCAAAAAATTGCTGGCGTTTATTGCTTACGGAATCGTGCTGGGAAAAATAGCGCGATCGCGCAACGAAGCAAACGGAACAGTTAGACGGTTGTAAAACGTAAAGCGCGGCGCGGCAACAGCCGCGTTGAAAATACCATGCGGAGAAACCGTCGAGTGCCCTGGCAGATTGCCATTGTCGCCGGCACAATTCAATCGCGAAGTTAGCTCGCTCCCTGTAGAAATCACATAATGTGCGGTTACCCAGTCCACCCACTGCCACCCTCGCCCGAGACCCGCACCTCCGTAACTCGCGTTCGTTCCAGCGGGTTCTACCTGCCTCTCTCTCCGAGCCCGTGGTAGGTGCCACGGGAGCCAACAAATCAAAAACACCCCCAAAGAGCCACCCCGAGGAAGTCCTCGTGCACGACGTCTACTCAGAACTCGCGGCACTCGCGAGAGCGAGCGAATTAAAACGCATCGCGCCGCGGGGCGCCAGTTAGATTCGCGTTGTTAGCGTTTCGGGATAACGAAGCTGCTGACGGATCCGAGAATTCGGCGTTGATTAAATTCGGGATGAGTGAGATCGACCGAACGGTTGTTAACTTTCTCTAACCTATTAACTATTACAAATTAGCTATTATATATTTATACAGCCTCAATGAATTTCATATTCAAAATATTATTGGCACATGTCTCTCAAGTGACATAGTTTCTAAAAGCGCATATAAATCACCCTCGTTATAGTATTCAGAAATTAAATTTAGAAACGATCGTTACATGATGTAAAATGTGGATAGGAATTCTTGGTAGAATGCGTGTTCTAATAACATTTATGCGCATTGCAATTATAATAATAAAAAAATTAGCCAATCACTTCAAATAAAAAGATATTAAAATTTTACTTACTTTATTGACAAAGGACGCTTTAATCGCGCACCATTATTGAACGAGATCGTAACGTTTTACTTTTGAAACGTCCGTCGTACATTGCACTGAAATGCTGTACTTTTCAGAAAGGAATATTTTAGAATACTTCTCTCTTAATTATCCACTGCCGCTCTTGGTTGTTATTAGATTGGAGCGAGTTACCAAGTACGCAGCCGTGCTTCCTGCCTTTGAGGTTCTTACGGAATTTTCACGAACTTTAAAACAAATTAATTACTGTAATAATCACTACTGATGCAGCAGCTTATTAGCTGTCTGTAAAATGTAAGGTTAGCATTCTGAAATATATATTTATCTGTAATACAAGAAAGTTTTTTCAATCATTCAAATTTTCATTGCTGCATTACATCCTGTGTGTAACTTTATAATACATAATTATCATTTATAATAATCTAATATTATAACTAATTCCGAATTCGTATGTTCGCGTATAATATAGTATGTATTACAACGCGTTCTGAAAGTTTGCGCAATGATTGTTTAATATGCATAAAATTATTAAATGTGATCTCCATGATTGAACATACAAATGCATACGTGTAAGCTAAGTACAGCGTGGAAGATGATTAAATCGCAATCATTGGTTGCGATAGTAACAAATAATTATGGCTAATTGTTTAGTTATGTTCTACTCGTGTAAACCACATGTATAATTAATCATCAGTGTAAATATTGTTGCCGCATTAATGATCACTAAATAATTGATTTGACCGATATGGTCATCGTGTCACCGTTCTTCTTTATTTATACGTTATCGTTCATTAATTCCTACTCTTTGATAATTAATTAATTTGAACTAATTTGACTTTTGAACATTAATTTTCCACGCTATTACATTTTTTTTAATAAAAAAATATCCAATTACAAAATATTATGAGATTCGATTTTAAATCATTTCACGATGATACGAGCAGAGCAGAGTTTGCGTCTCTTTCTGCTTTTGTATATAATACGCATCCGTGCATCAAAAGAAGGCAATATATTGCACTATACACGGTTAACTTTGTAAATGCTCACACGAGAGTGTAATATCGGCTCGCAATTACGTCAAAGAGGCCGTAGACGAGATCACTTGCACGCAAACGTGCACGCAATGAGCAGTCTTGACATTTAATCGGCGTATTAAGTCAGCGACGACGCAAAGAGTTGTAGAAGCAACAGCTCGTCAAAGACGTATCTTGATCTTATGGCAAGCGCAACGTTTCATATCTCGTTGTCAATAAGTAATAATAAAGGAGAAAGCTGCGAGACGAAATAAGACGATTTTAACATCGCCTAATATCATCGCGATGCATCGAACTAGGACGCGTGTTTGACATTTCAATCAGAAAAAGCCGTTAGTCACTAAAAATCCCTCGCGTTTTCGATGAATAATTAAGAAATGTCGGATTGAAGGTCAATCAAGCTCGAAAGGCTGGTAAAGTACCTTGTATAGACAAAAAGACGATAACGTAAGAAATACGATAATGTGACGAAATACGATAGTGTGACGATAATAGACGTATAAAATTGCATAATGTTAAAGTTGATATACAATAATATACTTTGGTTTATTTAGGACAAAAGAAAGAAGAGCAAAGGAAAATGTTTATTATAGATATTGAGAAAATAAGAATTATAACAGAACATTAATTATTTAGTATAATAAGGAGATAAAAGTTTTGTACTATGTAAATTTGACTCATTTCTATTAATAACTTTTATATGTGGATTTGATTCATTTCTGTCAACAGCTTTTCTTATAATTAAAGTTAGACAGACGTTTCGATAATCATTTCATTATCTTCATTAAGAAATTAACTGATTTTATAAGCTTTTTTATTATAAACTGGAATTATCGGTTTGATTGATCTATCGTCATTTGTAGTCTTGCAAAACGTCTAAAGTACAACAGCTTTTACTATTCCAAGACAACTCTCGCGAAATGTATGTCACTCACGCTGACGCTGAAAAGGATTTACAACAGCACCCAATTAGAGTGGCAAAACGTAGATGGAGAGAGAGAGAGAGAGAGAGAGAGAGAGAGAGAGAGAGAGAGAGAAAAAGGAAAGTGGAAGAGAGAGAGGAGGATGGAAGAGAGTGAAACACGAGCAGGTTGATTCGTGGCTCGGAGTGGTGAGTCGAAGTAGGTACTGTTTGACTGAAGCAGGTGTTTAATTTAGCAGTACTTCGTAACACATACGTCCGTGGCATGTTGTAAACGTAAAGGCAGACGGCGGAGAGTCACGATGCAGCATACAGCGAGAGAGAACGAGCGAACGAGAGAGAACGATGTTGGAACCCCCCCCCCCTCGTATCGCTCGCGAGAGGGTGCAAAAGTGGTGTGCTCTGTGTGGATTGAAGAAAGCAGGAAAACATCTTTGTCTCTCTTTCTGCTTCTTCTTCTTCTTCTTCTTCTTCTTCTTCTTCTTCTTCTTCTTCTTCTTCTAGATAGCTTTATCTATCATTCTCTCTCTCTCCCCGCTGCTTCACCTTGGTGAGAAGGAGAAGTAGAATGGGGTGAAGGAGCTGAGCGGAGTGGGCTCTTGGCTTTAGCGTGCGCGGCCTGCCTACTCATGGTAATTAAATGCCAGGCAATTTACAGAGCATGCATTTACCGAAGGCAGGGCCACGGCACCGCACGCGGCTTTCTGTTTATACCCGCAAGCTCGTCACCGTTACATGTATACAATGTCTGCCGAGATACACACGACTTAGGCGCGCGCGGAGCAACTCATCCATCTATCCTTTCGGCCCTGAGTTTTCAGCTCTTCGTAGGCGCCCACCGTAGCCGGTCTAGTTGATTTGAATCCATTCAAGATAATTAAGCACATTTATGCCGCTCGATCGTTCGTTCACTTCCTTCTCTTTGCAAACGAAAGAGCAAGTGTATATACTCAATTCGCAAACATTCACTCAATTCGGCTGAGAACTGCGTACACATTTAAATGTAATTGACAGGTCTTTTTCTTCTTCCACGAAATTTGCGAGTCGCACGCGGATATGTACACTGCAATGTATATGACTTCTCAAAAATAATTTCAATTCGGCTAATTTGAAAATCAGGGATATCACAAAAATATGCAGGTCTGTCCCCAAATAAAATACACGAAATACATTCGATATATTCCCTACAAATAGTATAATACAGTGCAATAATAGGGCAACATATATTACATACATCAGAACAGGCAATGTATTTTGGGACGTATTGTAGATGTTACGGCAGTTCCGCCAAATGCAAAAAGCGTTCGCAATGCTGATAAATCGGAAAAATGTAGAATTGAGATGTTTCTGCAATTTAAACGGCAATTCGTTTCGTTTGATGAAAAATCATTCGATATATGTATACGTGACCGTAAAAAAAGTTTTTCGGCAAAATCCGGTTAAACAGGCATTTTTCAACATCTGAATTCGCGGGTTGAGATTGCTATAATCTGTTATAAACGGAATTGTACTAAACTGAGCTGAATAGGTGCTGTGAGCGTTTCGCTTTGTAGACAACTTTTTCGTCGATAAAAGTACCGTTACGATAAAAGCTTCACATAAGCGAATATCGTTTACAAGCCACAAAGATTATCGTTAGAGAATCGCCGATGAAAGAAATAAGAATGTATCGATGACTTAAAATGTAAATACCGAATGTCGAGAAAATAGAAAGAAATTGTACACTTGTATTAAAGGATGGAGCCAATAAAAAATGCGTCAAACGAACGATACAATTTATTTTTTAATTTTTCATATCTGTGTAAAAGCAAATTAGCGTTATATATAATCGGAATACTTTAAAATTGATTTCAAAAATAGATGTAAAAATTGTCTTTTAAATTATCATAGATAAGACTATCATAGAATTACGTTTACGATTTCTTAACTGAGTTATTATCGAACCGCCAATGAATGAATATGAATGTATGAATATCGGAAACATTAAGCAATTCTTATAAAATGTCTTCTTAACGCTCGCCAAATAAATTATTTAACAAGTTCTCTTTTCCGAGATTCAATGGCTAATATCGATAGACAAATAATTGATGAAGATGACCCGACGGTTTATAAATAAGGTGACAATTTTAGAACGCGCCTCTCTCTGAAACTCTCTCCGACCATCCGCGGACAAATGTCAAGCGTCTATCGTCACGGGAGTTGAAAGATATTGCCGAAAAAGTCGCGAGGCAAGAATTGGAAAAGGGATAAAGTTCTCTGCGAGGCGTTGAAAGGTGAATCGGAAGTTGGCGTTGCACACAGACAGGACTGGCTTTAGATATCAGCAATACAAGCAATACATTCAGTAATGCATTTCTCAATAAGTTTAATACACTGCATAGTTCAGGAAACACATAGGATTCTTGAATTTAAACTGTGTAAATTAAACTTTGACCAAAATGGTAAAAAAATGAGATTATAGTGCCTAAAAAAAGGATAGTAAAGTGAGACAAACATGACCAGGCTCGTTTGTTCGGAGCATGAGGGAACTCAAAGCTGATACTGCGTAAGGATGAAATCCTCTCTATCCCGAAGGACAGAGTTACAGATTCGAGAGCTATGTCGTGCGAATGTCTCGTCGCTGTGACACCCTTCTAGTGTCTCTCACGGTTTTCGTCGACGATTGACACGGCGTGGCAAAAAGTCCCCGGAGGGTACGTCACGCGTGTGATAAAACCCCGGACGCGATAAGGAAAGTTATGGCCGTTAACCGATCAAGCGCGGATCGGAAGCCGCGACTATTCCTCTTCGCTCCAAAGCCGTTTAATTCCTTCTCTCTCCTTCGGTACTGGCCTGTCAAACGACAGAAAAGTATTGGGTTAACGCCTGGCTCTCGACACTGGCTGTGATTCGCCATCGCTAATTTATTGAACGCCGCGCAATAAAACGACGTATCGGAGAAAAACGAAAAATTGATCTACGCAGCGAAGAGATTTACCTGTGCTCCGTTTCGATTTGCCAACTATTTATATTGCCTCCTCGTATAAAAGTAAAAATTTTTCTATCGCCTATCGGTTATGATTGTTATTAATATTTAATCTAAATATCAATAGAAATCTTTCGTTGCAGCATAGAAAAAGTATTGGCAAATTATTATTTCATGAAACATTTGTTACATTAGAAACTAGATTAATCAATTTATCGTCAAATACTGCATTATAATTATAATGTAATTATAATACAATTATTATTATTATTATACTAGAAATGCATAACCAATGTATTATTTATGCCATTATAATCTATATAATAATATTAATATCTAATAAAATTTTCAGGATGAAGAGCACAATGTGCAATAGCCAATTGAGCTTGCACTTCGACCTCGCAATCGATGTGCAAATCTCTAGATACCACATTCCATGGGGGCCGACGTCTCGACGTCTCGTTAAAGTTCTTGCGCTCTGACCAATTTCCACCGAAACCTGCCGAGATAATGCCCATTTCTGTAGTATGACGAATCAATTTCCAATCTGATCTTATCGATTTGACCTTTACTCAGAATTATATAAAAGTATAAAGAGTTCTGAGAGAAATTATCCGTGCCAGTGGAATAATGTTGCAATGACGGTGATGCTTATGCTGAAGAACGAGGGCAGTCGCAACACGAAATCGATTACACCAGCGGAATCGGGTGCTAAATTTAACTATTTTGTACTAAAAATGTAGGAATCAAGGAATATTTGTGTAACGCGAGCTAAATACTACTCATCTTTTATAGCATTTCATATAAACTATTCAATTCTAAATGAATTAAATAATCATTTTTGGAAGTAAAAAATATGATTTCTTGAAATTTTAATCATTTGGTAACATATATTGTAGTCTAGAAAATTCTAAAATTATAGTAGGAAAAAACGGGGACGAACCACGGGGTAAAATAACCCAGTCGCTAAATGTCATTGTTATCTGTCGTAAATATGGAATTTATTTTCTTTTTAACTGTTTTTTAACTATTCAAAAGTTGCATTCTAATGCCTTGAATTTTTGAATTATTTATTAACAACTGTCTAAGGCAGGGGTTCTCAAACTTTATTTTTCACGTACCACTCAAATATCTACACAAACAATCATGTACCACCAATTAAAATTAAGTTGAATACTGCAGTGTATAGTATGCATATGCTACACTTAAGCAATGTTAAAACATGTAATCCCCCTTACCGCAATTATCACACCCCCCTCGTAAAATGCACGGTCTATGAGCTCAGTTACACGGCCCGATTTACGCCGAAGTTATAACATCGATGTACTATCCGATCCAAAATATTTCTTCTTTGACCATAATGATTATTAAAATACGAGTCTATTTTGATATTCTAAATTTTTGAATCAATCTCTTTTAATATACGTATATTAGAAATTGTAGTTTAAGTATCAAAAGAAGCTCATATTTAAATGATCATTATGATTAAAAGAAGACAAATTTTGGATTGGATAGTACATCGATGTTATAACTCCGGCGTAAATCGGACCGTGTAACTGAGCTCTATGTTTGTCTATGTATAACTCGCGTACCACCTGGAAGACTTCCGCCAGTAGTACGCGTACCATAATTTGAGAAACCCTGGTCTAGGAGTACCTTCAAATGGGGTAAAAAGGAGCGTTGGATATGGGATAAAATGGCTTAATTAAATATGTATCTTTTTTTATATTTTATCCTTTTTGTTCTTAAGAAATAATCAAGTGATGTTTAATTATCGTAAATCAAAGAATAATGTCCTGATATACTAATCACAGCTTATATTGTTATATTATTATGTTAAAATGTGGTATGTTAATATATTAAAATATTATAATATTATATAAAATTACTAATTGTTTTTATCGGAAAATATTTTGTAATAAAAAGTTTAATATTTTATAATGTAAATGTTGTATAAGATGAAGTTGCTATTCTAAATTAATCAATTAAGTATCAGTTGATTAGATTTTGAATTAATCACTGATTTACTTCTTAATCCAATTTACTTTATGAAATGATTCATTTTACCTTGTAGATGGGGTAAAACGACCAAAAGTTTTACAAAAGCTTAATAAAAATTTAATTTGGTAAGTTTTAGAAATTTAATATTCTAATCACGAAATAAACACCCTAAAGTTTCTTCATGTATAATTTCAATCATTTAGTCTAAATAATGCAAATGATATACATAGTCCTTTCTTGCTTAGGAATTTTACTCCATTTTCGCCTATATAAAAAAATTTGTAAAATTCGTTATATTTATAGAGATACTTCTTTTTAGAAGTAAGTCAATATTTTTTTTAACTAAATTAAGTTTAAATTAATAGCTTATAAAATTAATTTAGTTACGTTAAAAGTTACATGAACGAAAAACTAACTCAGTTAAAAGTTACGTTAAGATTAAATTAACTTCAGTTAAATTAAAAGTTAATTTTAAAAAATATTATTCATATTAAATTAAAATGTCGTAATTTTTTAAAGTTAGATCATTAAAAATAATTATAATATGGATTATCAAATAAATTTAATCTTCTATTTGTAAATTAAGTTTATATGAGATAACAAAGAAATATTGTTTTGTATGTGGGAATGTTTTTTCTTTTATAATTTTTTTCTTTTATATAGATAAATTTTTTTAACTTAATAAAAAAATTAAAGTTAATATCTTTTCAAAATAACTAGTTGCAGTTAAAAATTAACTCATTTAAAATTAACTAAGTTAAACTAAAAGTTATTAACTTTTTAACTTTATTATTTAACATATAATAAATTGTAAAACGACTTGACTGGCCATAGATGGTATACGTATCAACCATACGGATTGTGGTCCTCTACGAGTATTAAATTTTCTAACAGTTTTCATGATGGGAGGGTGTTGGGGGGAGGGGAGAATAGTTGCTTTAGCATTTATTATTATTTAATTTAATACTCGTAGAGGACCACGATCCGTATGGTTGATACGTATAGTAATAAATAGAATACCATCTATGGCCAGTCAAGTCGTTTTACAATTTATTATATGTTTATTATTTACTGGCGATTTAGGAAAAATTAAAGTTTTATTATTTAACTTTTAACTTTTTAACTAGTTGCTACCTGATGTTTTCGGAAGAAAAAAAAAACATGTTATATTGATTTGTTGATTTACAAAGTCACTTTTCTTGGAAATTAAATCTCGTATCCAAATATTCTGCTCGAAAATATTATTCCCGATATTTTCGATTTATTTTTACACGAGGACTCATCTTTTCTGTTATGTTACGACACAGTTGCATGTTACGCTCTGTATACATCGCCGTACCTTCGCCCAATTTTGCGCCACTCTAGAGCCTCGCCCTTAAGGCGTCGCACAGACCAAATTTACTTACATCGACGTGTACAGGGTGTCTACGAACCTCCGAGGCTCTGCCTAGTTATGCCACGGTGCGGGCGTACATCATCAATAGCGAGTCGTGTAAATTCGCCTTTGCGGATCACACGACTCCCCCGCGTTTGTGCGCGTTCCACCGGGGTGACAGCGTGTCGCTCGGTTGCAGAGACTAAACCGCGTTACACAGGCGGCGGTGCATTGTGTAAATATGCATGCGGCTAAGCCGAAGAGTCGACTCGACTCCGCGAAATCGAGCACGCCTGAGAACGACGACGACACGACGTCAATGGGCGTCGAACCAAGACTCGTCGTCGTTATCATTGCCGACGTCATTACCGCGGGCCGTCGAAGCGAATGCTCCATCCGCTGAAGTAGTAATGCGTGCAACAATACCGACAGCCGTCGTCGTCTTTAGGGATACACATGCCACCACATAAGCTCGGTTCTTGTTTACGTTGTGGATTACGGGCCATCAACTTCGTACCGACGTAAATTTCCTCGATGACTCGTTAACGATCCGGCAACAATATTTTACACGACGACGTATATCTTTACTATTTGATTGTTTCAGATATGTATATAATATATCATTTTATATATTATATACAGTCGTTGTGCCTAAATAGGGACAGG
>NJRQ01000025.1:9698-56467 GCA_003063805.1 Aphaenogaster ashmeadi | reverse complement strand
TAATTTAAAGAAAGATACAGAGAATTTGAACATAACGTATGATAGGGTCATAATGTCTACATGAATATACTTTTTAATTGTTGTTTGATTTGTCTCCTATTTATGACTTACACGTCATTGTTTATAACATGGACTCGTTACATCAGTTCCCTTTGAATTCACGTGACAGAAAGAACTTGCTCCACATCTCAAACTACTGATCTAATTTTATCTACTGACACTTTACAATTCGACGTGCAAAACCTACATTATAGTATTTCGCGATTTAGTTATGACTACTCATTTAAATTGTTTTACAACGGATGACAAACGAACATGTAAGCACTCCAAATTAACTTTATTTATTTATTCACTTTATTAATTCTCTAATCTATGTCCATTTTAAAACAATACGTTTATTTAGCTTTCAGATTAATGAACTTCTTGGTAAAATTTCATAGTTATTAAGGCCGGTATTCATAGTCGATTCTTATTTTAAGACTGTCTTAAGTAACGTCTTAAGACGCTAATACGGCTGATTGGTTTAAGACATCTTAAAATTGCACTTAAGACGATCTTAAATATAAGACCCGACTATGAATACCGCCCTAAGATGTTCGTAGACAATCACTCTATGGTTAGAATTTAGGTACGGCCTTTTATTCTCATGTTCTTTATTATAGATTTTGCTGCTCGTTTCCTTTATAACTAATAACTTTAATTGTTGAATTTACGAAATTAAATTATATTTTTTATAGATTCAAGCTTGAAAAGGACCAAATACAATGGTCGAAACGTCGCTGTACATTTAATATTTAATAAACATTGCCAGCTGTGTCGGACTTATTACAACTTTCTTATTGTAATTTTCATATAAAGAATACAATATGATTATTTTAATGATAAAGATATCTTCTTCATTTTTAAAGATATCATATTAATAATATGAAAGCGCGCGCGCTGAGTTTCTTCATTGTACCATAGTAACATTAGTTCGACATTACTTGTATTCATGTAGAGAATATTAAATTTTAAAATAAGATTAAACTGTATTATCTTTATAATATGAATATTCTTGGTTTAAAAGTACTGTTATTCTCTATCCAATATTTTTTGCTTTCCATTAATAAAAATTATTTTTGAATAATAAGACTATAATTTTCTTTATTGAATTATATAAAATGTTTTGATGCAAGTAATATTTCTTCGTTTAACGCTATGCAATCTCATTTTAAGATTTACATGTCAAAAATAAAGATATTTTTGAAATAAGAATGTTCTATTTTTCTGTGTACATAATTATTTTAGATGATCTAATATAATTATTTTCAGATCTGTATCTGGCTAAATTTTTAGATACTTCAGCAAAATCGTTCCTTCCGTATATTTTCGATAAACTTAAAACGCACTGTTATACTGCGTATGACTTATTGTTAGCTGGTGTTCGACGCACACAGAAAAAAAAGTCTTCAATCAAGACGAATATATTTAAATTAACACTATCATTGTTTCATATATAAGCAAGAAAATATTATTTTCTTAGAAGAATTTTATATTCTTGTATTTCAAGAATATTATAAATTAATTTGAATATTAATTTGAATATTGTAATTGTTACATAAAGAATGCAATAATAAGATTAAACTGTATTATCTTTATAATATGAATATTCTTGGTTTGAAAGTACTGTTATTCTCTATCCAATATTTTTTGCTTTCTATTAATAAAAATTATTTTTGAATAATAAGATTATAATTTTCTTTATTGAATTATATAAAATGTTTTGATGCAAGTAACATTTCTTCGTTTAACGCTATAAAATCTCATTTTAAGATTTACATGTCAAAAATAAGGATATTTTTTAAATAAGAATGTTCTTTTTTTCTGTGCGCTAAATGCAATCATACAATGTTTGATAGCGTTAATTACAATCTTCATATAAAAATGTTAAATGCACAAAATTCGAAATCAGGAAACTAGTGCCATAAATGAAATGTAAATATGTTTTCTTCTCTGCTTATAATATACAAGTATGTGTTATATTCTTTCTATATGTAATCAAAGTTTTGTTAAAATTCATTATAGGATTCGAAATAATTTTTTTGTTAACAAAAATCTCGAGATATTCATATTGTCCGGGTAATAAGCAGTTAAAAATAAGAGACTTCCCAGCAAATTAAGTTCCAAGAGAGACAATTAGATCATATTCCTCAGTTGATTTTATATGCATTTGCATGCTAATTTTAATTAGAAATTTAGTTATAAAAAAATATACAAGTGAAAATGTACGAATGATAATTTTTTTATCGCCAAGCAAAAATCATCTACAAATTGATAAAAAGAAGCTATAGTTAAAATCATTATCCGGCAATCCTTTTATTTCAATATATCGCGAGTCGAGAAACAGCACGGCTCGTGAGACTGAGAAGCGCCGAAATGAAAAGGGAAAGGCGCAGTTTCTTCTGGCAGACTCGTTAAGATTCGTAAATGCCTCGACCAAATTTTGTTTTGGTTCCGTGCGGAAGAAAACGGCGGACTCCTCGAGCACTCCTCTGTTCGCAGCATGTACTTACATTAAGTTCGACCGGTAATGCATCTCGATGCAACTGCACGCGCCACATCTCCCGTCGAAGACCGGTTGGGCCGAAAGTTTGCGAGTAGTTTCCGCGCCGACGAAGTCGAGGGGAGTTGAGTAGAAGTTTGGTGTTGCGGGGAGACGGGCGCGGGTATGGTTTCAACAAGAGGGCGGCAAACAATTTTGCGCTCGCTTACCATACCTAGGCCCGGCAGAGTGAGGAAGGCTATCTTGGGAGATCTTAGGAACCTGTTTCGCCTAAATGTCCGTAGTGACGATCGCACTGTCGTCCCGCGTGTCTATCGCTGAGCGAAAAATGGCGATAAGCGACGCTGCGTTTACACTTACGTTCAACATTTGCATAAGCTCATTGGTATTATACGTGTAGCTCGATGCATCTTAAGGGTACATTCTCATGTAAAATTTTCCAAAAATCGATTTTCCAAAAAGCAGAGGGGCAACAAATGTTTGAGGAAGCTGAAGTCTTACTTTATGGATCAGGAATCGCTGATTAACGGTAAATAATTTAATTATAATATTATTTTTTAAAAGTCTTTAAAAAAACTTTAACCGCGTTTTTCTCAAAACGTTGTTTTTTTGGACGGTTGACACGATTTCAAAAAACTAACCGATTGATTTTAAATATTCTTGCGGCGTTGTATTCGTAGATAAATTCGCTATCGCGTATACTAGAATAAAACGTTTCTATTAAAAATTGAATTTTTTATTTAACGAACTTTCTTGAACGAAAAAAAAGTCATTTTTTGCATCACTTTTTTCAAACACATGCCAACTCGCGAATTTTCAATATTTTTCAATAAACCTAGTATACGCGTTAGTCACACAAATAAACTTTAAGAAAAAATTTTGTTTTTTGATTTCGGACTATTGGATCTCGAGATATCGTGTCAACCGTTGGTCATCCGAATTTTTCAACGCTGCCGCCTCTCAACAGTTTCTTTGGAATTTTGGCCTGAAAATAATGATACAAAATTTTTTTTCACATCTTGAAATGTGCATTAATAAATATATAAAAAATTAAAATTGTCTGCCTTATAGTTTTCTTTAAAAAAAATTCCAAAAAGGCCTTATTTTTAGTTTGCGGTTACACGAGAATGTACCCTTAACACGATATCGATGCTATCATCTTGACTTTCTGTCAACGTTTGGCAAAAAGTTTTCCAAATGATAATGTTAATATGTACTACGATATTCAACCGATGGATACGATGATACTTCACTACGAATCTAGAAATTTGTTTTCTCCCTTAAAGATATAAAAATCGTAAATATCTAACTTTCTTCTTAGAAACTGAATCAATTTTCAAATTTGATTATTTACAAAAATTTTTCTGCCGCAAAATTATTCGCAGTCAATGATACATTTGTCGATCAACATAAAAAGAAGCTTTCTATTAAAATTCTCGATATTTATATCACGCTTAATTTTCCGACGTGTCGGACCAGATTTATCAAGTCCTAGTGGAAAATATGGCACTCGTTAATCGAAATGCATTTAAGGAAAAGAAACACTCGATTGAATTCTCGATATATCTTTCATACAGGTTTGTGATTTCGATATAAAGTCGACCATAATAATCAACTACTTAATCGCTGCAGTTACGTCTGACGTTCGACTGACAGCAGGAACTTACATCAGCACTGCCATCAAAAATGTGGGTTAACATCGCCCTGCTACGGATAATTTTGACATACGCGAGGGAAAATAGGTCGACCTACCACGTCTTTTACGTCAGAAACGTGCGTACCAGCGCGTACTCAGCTCGCGCGAGCACGCGAAGAAATTCTTGCTAGTGCGAACGGCTCAAGAAAACACAAATTCGAGCTACACTTTATCGATCTCGTGGCATAGTCTAGCCTGTAGATCGACATCGAAACTATGCTTTCCAAGCGCGTTCTATTATAATTACAAGAAAAAAATTCATACATCCTATTACATAAATTATACAATTTCTTCTCCAGCCATTTTTATTCAATTTTCTTAAAAAAAACTACGCTTCGTCTCAATATATAAAATATATTTAAAGATTCAGGATTTTAATTTTGATAAAATATTCTGATATATTTAGAATCAATAATTTTGCAATCAAAAAGATCAAAGTATCAATATTTAAAGCAAATAAAAAAGAAGAATATTTTAATCAAATTTGAATGAGATAAATAAGTAATAAGATTATATTCTTCTCTCTCAACTGATTTAAGACAGGCTTTAATAAAATTTATATATAGAATAATTTAAAATTTAATTATAATTATATCTGCAGTTAAAAACGTAATATAATCAAAAATTAAAAATTTATAAAAAATAATAATTTCTTTCGTTATTTTGGTTATAGACAAATCAGTTCCAGATTTGTCTGAAAATATATCGTTAAAAATAAGATCATAAATCGTAAAATTCCCTTTTTATGATATAGTTCCTTGGCATTTATTTTTCTCGACGTGGTACCAACACGCAAACCTCACTATATATTAAAACCTTATTATGAAATCCGATTGTAATATGTGACGCTGACAGAAGTTAATGGAACACTATTACCAAAAAGGAGGGCAAGTTTCAACATAATTTCCCGTTTACGTAAATGCAGTGTCTTCGTTCTATGCGTTCTATATGTTGTCACAATAGCACATGCTTATACTACAAATAAAATAAAGTAAATTTACACAAATCCGCCCGTTAGTAAATTGTAAGTAAATTGTGTGAAAAAAACCGTAGCGCGTAGCAGACCTTACATTCGCGGGTACATGCTCGCATGTCCGTCGAAAACGTGCCGGAACGTGTTAGAACGAAATCTCGCGTTAAGCACGAAGTCGCACGAAGTTGAAGACCTAAGTGAGAGAAATCGGCTCGATGTGACGTTGAAACAGTAGCTTGTGACTCTTGCGCGAGCAAGACACGCCTCAACACGCTCGAAATGTTCCCGTAATAATATCACATTTGCCGATCAGAATGGCGAACAAGAACACACGAAAGACTCAGAGTTTTCAAGGAGAAGTTTTTAAGGAGAAAGAAAATAAAAACTTTTTTAACATTATTCATCTTCCCCTACGTCGTATAAACTTTTTTTACGATGACCCATATCAACCCTTCGACTTATATGCCTCAAAGTGTACACAGATCCAAATGACCATTGATCTGCTTCCAGACGAGAGCTGTATGATCTTGAGGCCGTTCGATCTGTCTCGAGCCGCGCGCTCAGCCGAGGACGATTCAGGACGAACGAACGAAGGTCGTTACCGGCGCGGAAAGAACCCCGATCCATCACGCCGCTACACGAACGACGGAAATCGATCGATCTCGGGACGGAAGCCGCGGCACGAAAACCGAGGAGGAACCAACGGTGGATCCGATCGTTACGACACCGCGCGCGCTGCAGCGCCGCGCCGTATCGCCGAGGCACGCGAGCTACCTCGAGGAATCGATGTTTTCAAAAGTTCGCGTACTGAGGTGGTCTGAGGTAGTATGTTCTATCTTACGACATTATATTCGTATAATAACATCTCGTGACACTTCAGTGTTTGGAATGGAGTGCTATATCATTTTATTACGGAGATTGCAGGAACGAGACGTGCCTATAGTTACTCCATATCACATATTACATTTTATATGTAATTATTACGTGCTCGGTAAACGTTTAAACGTTCGCTTACGTTCCCCGCATTTAAAACTTAACATTTCGAGTACCCCGCGTCACGGATAGCGCGGATCGACAAAGTGTAGGGCTAGGTCGCCGCGGTCGACGTGTCAATGATTAGTTTCCCTTCGTCTCGTGAATCGAGAGGGCGAAAACATGATCGCGGCCAAAGCGTTCGCTAAACTTGCGCGCATGAGGTAAACGTGAAAGTTCGCCGAGGACGAGAGCGTCGGTGAGGATTTGCAGACGGGTACTCGGTAAAGCCGTCGTAAATACACGTCTCGTTGCTAATTAGCGCCGGTTTCGACTATTCGCGGTAAATTATATCGTAGACAACAAGGCGGGTAACTATCCGGTCAGGGAACAATGGTGAATCTCCGCACCGAAAAACTAACGAGACAGCGCACGAGAGATGTTTCTTCCGATATGCGTAAATTCTCGCGGGATTAATTAGCGATACTGGTGGTATATGTGTATTCGATTGCGCAATCGTGAAGGAAGAAACAATGAATGGCGCAAAAGACAGACAAAGCGAATACTTTTGCGATATGCTATAAAATGTAATTGTAAATATATAAAATGGATATATATTTAAATAAAATAAATGCATTTACATTATAGAATGGAAAAGTTACTATCAATCTTCAAGGATCTGTAGTATTTAAGATAAACAAGAAAAAGTTGGGAAACAGTCCGAAGATTATCTGTTTTCGAGTTATAAGACGTTTCTAGTCAAATTTTACCTATAGCGAATATTCGATCTGTTCGCCGTCTATTTCAATATACACTTGCGCACGTTTTCTTCAAAGAATTTTCTACGCGTTTCCTAGATTTCCTAGATTCCTCTCATATTTCCTGACAACGGTTCTGTATCCGCTGTTCCGATTTTTGCAATATACCGCCTTGTATTGTACACCATATTCTTTAAGTGGCCCCAGAAATTAGATCTTTGAGCATATGCGACGTTCTTCAAGAAGATATACTCGAAAGTACCTGTATATTAAAATAAATGGAAGACATATATTGAACATTTGTTATAAACGACAGTAACATTACAGAAAACGTTTTACAACTCGGAAACAAATGATTTTCAAACTAAATAAAGACTTTTTCATTTGTCATTATTAAAATTTTTCTGCACATCTTCTAGATACCGTACACGGAAAGAATGGTTTTGCTGAAATATCTAAAAATTTGGCCAAATACAGATCTGAAAATAATTTTGTTGGGCCATCAAAATAATTATGTAGGACACCCAAAATAGTTGCTGGAATATCAAAACCTTTTGCAGCATCATCGTCATGTTTGAGCGTCCCACATAGTTACTTTTGATGGTCTAACAAAATTATTTTCAGATCTGTATCTGGACAATTTTTAGATACTTCAGCAAAGCCGTTGTTTCCGTGTACAGTTGAAAACGAAGATACTTATAATTACGAGACGACGCTTCCTATAATTGTTGAGCAGGAAATTGATCTTCAACATGAGCGCGATACTCATAATGCGACTATCGCGAGTTTAATTCTGTTTTTTCTTATTCTCTATCCGCGCGCGCGTATGCGGGATAATCGCCATATACTGCGAGTGCTACGAGTGCTACAGCGATTCCTCGTAAACCTTGCCAGCCTCCTTGCACGATAGTCGACGCTTTTCGCGGATTCTCACCACCGGATTATCCCGTTATTGCTCGCAGCACGCATTGTACACGCGGGATTCGTTTGCGAGCGGATCGGTAATTTCTCGCGGGGCAAGTCAGCGAATAATTAAGCCTTCCATTTGAATGCGAATGTACAAAATGTGAATGTACTACAAAGTACGGACAGAACAGGATTAAAAAAAATATCGTTATTATTTGAATTTCATTTAAAAATATAAGCAAATCATATCTAAATTACGACAAAAACTTTGGTCGCCGTATTATGTACAAAAGGAGCATTAAAAATTTTTGTATTCAGATCCCAGTGATTAAACAAGATAGCATATAGGTACTTTAAACAAACCTTGTGCGATTTTTAGAAAAATTTCTGAAAATATTCTGCCTCTCATATCGCTCCAGACAGACAGCTTAATGGAAAGCACTACCGATAATAATCTTAATGATAATCGCATACGTGAAAAGAAGTATGAGGAGTATCTCTTGCGAGCGTGCGCCAATGCCGTGCAGGAGAATACAGCGAGCGAAGGAAAAAAGTGAAAAATGGAAAGAGGGCACTCGGGAGAAAGAGAGCGTATTACTGACAGCCTTATCAAGAACCGCAGTATGCACGAATATTACATTCGTCGAGAAACGCGGCTCGCGGTAATCCTGGCAGCGCGGACTACGGTTCGGCATGGCGCAGGCGAAATGATATCCCGGATTTTTCCGGGTCACATTAACTCACGCTATCCCACGGGAGCGCCAGCGGATATAATTAAAATATTTATGACAGCGAAGGCTCGCGCTCGTCACGATACATGATTTGGAAATGATTCACGAAACGACATTAAACGTAGCAATGAGAAGCGAATTAAGATTGTTACGCGTACTTTGGATGCTACCGAATATGTAAGATGGATCTTACAAGTTATGGGCTTAGCCATTCTCGCATCGAGGTCTTCATGATAATTGATTCCGTAGTGATAATAATCACAATAATCACGAATCATAATTTAAAATTACAGTTCAAAAAATTCCATATAATGTAATTAGAGCCAAAGATTATGTATATCCCATATAAAGACAAAAAGTCATAAAAATTATCTACTAAACAAAAGTGTCTTCAACCATTCTTCAACCGCTTCAACGACTATATAACGAGGACACGGTACAGAGAATTCCTGCATTATTATATCAAATTTCGCCAACACGGAGCGCCCTAGTGTTTTAGAACGTCTCGGTCCTGAAACAGGCTTTATAGGGATAGCAAGTTTCTCACCTCCCCGTTAACTTCATCGTCCGTATAATGCATACGGGTCGCGCACTAGCGCTCACCACGCAGCCGCATCGAGAAATTCATTATTAGGTCCTCTTGGGAAATAATTGCGGAGTTTTGAGCGTTGATTTCGCGGCACCCGCGCGAGCGTATCGAAATCACGATTATTTATCTGCCGTAATTTATGGCGGTTATCGCTTACGATGCAGAGCTTCCCACAATTTACGGCCGACAATCGCTGCTCCTTTGCTTTTCTCGTTTATCTAGTATTAAAAAAGGGTTTTTTATATTTTGTACATATACATGCAATGTTTGCTTGCGAGATTTTATTTTGTAAAGTAATCCTGAATTATATTACAAAAATATACATATGAAATAACATAATGGAAGATAGTACATTTTATGCACGTAACTACATTTATCTTAATTAAATTCTTTTTTTATATATCTGGATACAATTTCAAAGATTATATTTTAAAAGTTAATAATGTAAAATCCATTTAGTAAAATTCATTTGATTAAATCTCGTTTTTCACATTAAAATTTGCTATATTAAGTTACATTATTATATATTTCGGTTCATATTTCTACTACATGTAATTACATATTAATCATTTGTAACATGGTAATCTAATCTTTTAAAGTATTAATAATGTTTTTATTATCAGTGTCGAAAATTATTTAAGCTACTTATGCTTGTATACGTGTATGTATATGTGTGTGTGTGTGTGTGTGTGTGTATATTTGTGATATGTTTGAGAATTTTTAAAGTTATATTTAATTCTGCAACAGTCATAATGTATAGCAACAGAAATATATATCTTCTTTATTAATATATTTAATTTTATTCTTTTGAATTAATTTTGCGGATAATAAAGCAAAATTTTTATAATATACCGATAATGATAAAAATAATAACTTTTCTTCAATTTTTATTTTTAGCTTATTAAAAATAGATTATGGAATTTAGATTGTCATTAGTTATCCAATTTCAATTTCAATTCGTGATAGGTCGGATATTATATTTGACGATTATCACGATAGCCGGCCATTATCTTTAATAAAAATAGTTGTGCAAAGTTTTCGTGCTTATAAACTCCTAGTCTCTCAAATCGGACATTGTTTACTAACGTAGCCAGGAAAATAAGCTTAAGGAAATTGTGAAAAGGTTTGCCTCAACAAGAGAGTAGAAAACTTGTACGAAAGCGAGCGGACGAGGAGGGGACACCCAACGAGAATGCTCCAAACATAACTGAGAAGACGAAAAAGGAGTCAAGAGAAAGTGAAATAAACGCGTTGACTAGAGGAGCCAACTACACCGACAACATCCTTGCTGTTTCCCCGCTCGTCGGCGCATCACCGCTGGCAGGAAACGTTGTGCAACAGCTGCAAAAGGAAACAACGCGGCCGTTTTCCACCTCAGCGACATGCGCTCGCTCGTAGAATTAAATGCAATTGTTGCATTTCGGTACCACTGCAGTGGCGTTGCGTTGGCTAAAGTAAATGAATATATACGTGTAAGTGTCATAAAGTTCATTCCTTATTATGAATTATGGCAATCATTTTTGCATACAGTTTTGGACTAAATTTCTTTAAGATTACGTAGAACGCACATATTATTATAATAACAGCTACAGTATAATTCTTCTAAACTGAACATAAACGAGATTTTAATCCAAAAAATTAATAAATTTTAGATAAGAGATCCTAAAAATTTCAATTAATACAAATATATTTTTAAATTTACATTGCAGATATGCGATTGCAAGCGGAATGTAATTTAATCTTTTTAATATACTGCAGTTATTGGATCGAACGTTAAATATAAAAGACAACAATAATATTTATTTTCCTAGACAGCAGTCGAGTATTTAATGGTACTTCCACAGAACGTTAAAAAAGTAGTACAAAAAATACAGCAAAAATATGTTAATAAAATCCCTTTTTTATAGGATGTTATGAATAGTTCCGTCTGAAACGTTTTAAAATGGCTTAATATGGCAGCAGTTTGAATACTTCTCTCGATACGTATCCCGATATAGATTTAGTCGGGGGATAACCTCAGTATCACGTTACTTCATATCCATATCCCACATTCAAGAGGGATGTTACACGGCGGCTCGCGTGCACGTCGGATACGACGCGTTCAGTTCCGTGACAACGTAACGTATTACTATTTACATAATAGAGAAAGAGAATGAAAACGAAGGAGGGCGGAAGAAGCGGGCGGAAGGCAGAAGAGGATGAAGAACGCCGTGTGCCTGTCTAACCCGACTAACTCGAGTCTACGGCACACCGCAGGGAAGAGAGGCTGGAGAGATATAAAACGCCGTCTCCGTCTCTCGTCTCGCGTTCCCCGGGGAATGTTTCGCTCGGGTAAAGTCCGTAAAAAGGAAACGTAAAGGCCGTCGAGCCTATTACAAGGAAGGAACTTCTGCACTTCGCGGTGTGCGCGAAGAAGTTGGGGTACGCGCACCAAAAGAGGGTAGAGCTCCCTCCCGCGCTAACCGCAAAATCGTCCACATAATGCTCGGAATTCGTCTGTTTTAGTTGGAAACTGACTGGCAAATTTTACACTTTAAAACATTAACTATCCAATCTTGCATTATTTTATTCATCTATTTGCAATAGATACCTTTATTGAGAGAAATCACAATTCAAATTTAAGTATGGTAACTTTAATAATAATTAAAAATAATTAAAATTTTTTCCTATATTTATGAGATTAGCATTAATACATAGTAACTGACATTTAATATTAGTGACGAGATAGAGAATTTTCTCTGCAAGCAAAGAAAATTTAGGTTTGTTTACGAAATCGCTGCATATAATGATTTCAGTCGAAGAAACAAAATTGATCAAATAATTCCTCGGTATATCTTGATTAAAATCCAGTTCTGAGACATCTCGTAATAACGACAAGTGGCAATGCAATAAGATTCATAAATGAGAACTATTTGCATTAACTGAGTAAGCGTATCGTACAGAGACGGCATTAAACAATATTAAACGTCAGAGATAGTTGCGATAGGGTATTCCTATTGTGTAGTAGTAATAATTAATGTCGTAATACCCGTCACATGGTAAAATCGTTTTATCCTTTATTACGTTGCATCGCAAGCGACATGCGCTTTAAAGGGACCGTCGGTTAATTGTGTACATTTAATAAAGCGAGCAAATACGATACGATTAAACAATTTATTTACATATTGTCGGAAACGCGCGGTAAACGTATTCGCGTTGAATGGAAGAAACCGCGGGACGAGCATACGCCAGTATTCCAAAAACATTGTCAATATTGATTATTTTTCGCTTCGCTATGCGATTCGCCTGGTTCCGTAATCCGTAATGAAGTTATTGTCGAAATGAGCTCCGTAATTATGTCAGAATAACTTAACTTGAAATTGTATGATTAACATAATATCTATTTTTTAGAAAGATATTTTGTAATTATTTCTAAAAATATTTTAATATATTAATCAAAAAGATTTTGTATGACTCATTTTTAATTCCTTATTTTGTGAGTGTTCCCCTAACATGTGTACTGTGTTGTTATTTAATTTGTTTCTGTTATATATTATGTCGAATTACATAGAAATAATTAATCTGGGTGATATAGCATAATTGCAACATTTCTATTTTGTGTGGTAATTTCAAAGCAGTAGTTTAACGCGTAGCAGTTAAAGGGTTCATGAGACAGTTGCTGTTACCAGACTATGTCGACTGAAAGGGCAAGAATGACGGAGTGTGCGCTTTACAGTAACATGCTAATTTTCTCGTCAAAATGAAAGACGCCTTTCTCACCGGTCGCCCGTTATCGTTTCCGCGCAAATTGCACGAGCGCCGGACACGCTTGTAACGTCGAGGGACAGCGGCGGATTATTCAGAATCGGCGATCTGGCTTTCTCCATCGAATTGTCCACTCGATAAACCAAGTGAGCCGCACGCGGGGTTGCCTAGCACGATGGTACCTAATGTAATCACCATAATGGCCACGCCAGAATCACCCTAGAGCTCTACACCATCGGTAGTAGCATCCCAGACATTCCTGTATCACTGCGCGATCTGGATGGGAGAGGGAAACGGGACGGACGGGTGGAGGAAGAGAGGAAGATCCTATATATTCTCGAGGTTCCCCGTTACCACACTAACAGGCTTTTAAACAAGGACGGTATATCCGCGTAGTATCCTTCATCAGCAATATCGTGAGTGCGATGATAGAACGACAACCCTCTTGCGAGTTTTTATTCGCGTAGGAATAGTGGCATATTTTAGAAATAGACTTTCTGAATAATTCTTTTTCTGGCCGACTGTTTCTTGTTTTATTTTTAAATAGTTATTAAATCTCCAGAGATAACTAAATTTAATAAAAATCAAAAATTGGTAGATTGAACCGCCAGTAATAACTTAACAATATTATTCAATTATCGACAACAACTGGCCAAATTTATTACAAAATAAATATCACGACGTTTCGACCCTTGGTTTGAGTCCTTTTCAAGTACACTGAAATCAATATTAATTTTATAATTTACATTTTATATATTTGATTAAATAATACAAATATATCCCTGTTTTGTAAATACTTTTTTTTCTAAATTTAAATTTAAATTTGATTATCAGTGGTTTCAGCGCTTTCGCTATTATACGTAATTTGTCTGTATGAAAGACTAGTGTATAAAGCGAAAACACTTAAAATTTCTCCGCGCTAATCTTTGCAATTTGGTACCATTATCCTGCATTACGTTGTACCAACAACACTTTCCTAGCATTATGCCAAAGTGGCCGGATTACCTTTTATATGAATACAATAAGCTGTGTTCTCACACACATTTAGCTCTGAATGTTGCCGTTTGATTCTCATTTCGTGTCTGCATTTAAACGCGTTCACGGCATTAGACGAATAAAACGTAAAACTAGACAGCAGCATTTGGTGGAAAATTCGCGGCGCGGATATGACTCTCTTTGCGTTCCACTGCGCGAACATTGCACGTGTGTCCGTGTCACGTACGGGAGGTCGGGATCCATGAAAATGCCAAGCAGCGTGTTTAATGTAGCGATAATAGCGTAATCGGATTCGCCGCGTCGATGTTACGACGACACGCGACACCGCGAATTACGAGAAGTAGTATTAGCTCGCATTTTGTGACACTGAAAACCGATTGTTTGCGCCGCTTTTGTTGCACACCGAAACGCAGACCAGTAGAGACACGACTATAATGAACTACAATTGCAACATTGTTTTTTATCATCCACGAAAATGATGCATACTGCTGACATTGTAATAAATGACTGTATGAAAATGTAGCCAGAACGTACTGAACGATTATCTTGTGCAAGAAGTGTACACGCAAAAAATTGTGTTTTGGAATAAAACAAAGCTTAAAGATTTTAAGAAATAAATTGATAATTGATATTTAGGATTGCTTTAATTATTAAATACGATTTTTTTCCGCGACACATAAAATTGTCATCTGCCTACTTTGCAGAACTGGTAGCAACGTAGCTCTCGCAGTAGAACTTGCCATTTGTCCCGTTCTACGCGATAACGACAATTTTATTATAGTTTTTACGATGCTGTCCTTGCGACGTGGACGTATCTAATCCACAAGTGCGAGATCCTGTCGTTTATTCCATCACAAAACCTAAGAGAAAGATCGACTCTACGTGCACTTCAAAGTTTATCTCTCTATATTATTTGCACATCAGTGTTTTATAATGTTTTTAGAAACGTCTTAATACGGTTTTATATTTATTCAATTTATCGAATTGCTTGATTGCAGGTTTGCCATGAGATAAGCATAAGTATGCCGTCCACTTTATATTTTAAAACGTATTGCTATTTTAAGTAATATGAAAGAAACAATTGTGCAAATAATCGATAAACAAATAAGCGTTGCTTTCGATATGGTGATCTGAACATTTGGGGAATGTCATTATATATCACTCGAATGTCAGTGGAGCAAATGCGTCCTGAAACATTCGGTACGATAATAAACATGGAATACCTTTTGACCACGCTGGATCGTAACGGAGACGACCGTTTTATCGTGGCTTTTACGATATCTTATTTTTGACGGTCGGTTCAATAGAAATGCATTTCTAGTACTACATGATACGTATGTACGTATAAACATAGCCAAAATAGCAAACTGACAAAATGCTAAATTGCCCATTAAATATATACAGTTCTGTTCCAAATTCCCTCATCAATGCGATATAATAATTAATTCCTCGTAATCGGATAGGCGATTAAAATAATTGGGATAAGTACCTGATAGCATGCTTTCCATTTCAATCATCAAGAGAGGATAATATTACATTCGCGATATTGATATGTAATATATACCTAAGTATGTATGTACATGTATGTACATGAGCGTTCCAAAACATATCTGGAATTCCCGTATGCAAAAAAACAAGATAATTTGCAGTATATACAATAAATTTAAAAAAAGTCAATTATTATGACAAACTTAATTATAAACTAAATCGTGTTTTTTTAATAAAGAATCCGAATTAAAATATAATTTGGAATATTATACCAAAAATACGACTCAACCACAGCAGTTTCTGTTTGCAATCAACCATGACTGTAATGATATTTTTCTAAAAGCTTCAGCGGAAAGCAAGCATAGATGGAAAGTACAGGATGACGCAAAGATTACTCCATTATGGGTTATACAGTTAACGACTGTTTTATTACAATTTTTACAGCGTACTTCTTTCTACGCGGTCCACCGGCTCCCTTTTCCTCATCCCAAGTCTCTGTCGTTGAGCAAATTATATACGACCTGCCAATTGGGATACTCCTTATATCCTTGGGTGCTTCATTTAAAGTTGCGCGACGCTGTATATCTTAAAAGAAACCTTAAAGGTAAATGATAAATAAATCATATGGAACAAAAGTCCGCCAACTACAGAACCGCATAAACCACATTAATGTTCCCGAAATCAAAATAATTTGAATTTAATTTAAGCAACGAAAGCTACCAAATCTGATTCCAATTACCTCAGTTATATCAAGAAGCTAATATGTAATACTATATGAAAGTAAATTTTTACTCGAGAAAGAGATCACTTTTATTACCGGTTCTTACGTTCGATCGATTAATAATTACATACGAGGAAAGAATTTTTCAATAAAATATTTGAATATGTAAAAATACCTAAAATATCCAAAGGAATATTTAAATATGTATTCTCAAAGCTTTCAATGGCCATAAAAAGCACTCTCTCCGAGAAGCGAATATAACTTTGGTCTTAATAATATTTCAAATCACATCTTTAAAAATAAAGTAGAGATGTTTCTACATATGTACATAAAGAGATATATATGACTCACATTCTCTATATATAGTGTACATATATGACTATTTTTACTTTGTATAATACTGCATAGGCTAAAACGCAAACGCGTTGTGCAGTCCAATTATGCAGTGTATATGTTATTCCTACGCAAAGCTAGTTCCCGGGTTTCGGTCGCAAAGGATGCTGTTACGCGGCTAGAGGAAAGAGGACGCAGGTGCGTGGATAGCAGGAGAAGCGAGCTAGTTAGACGCATTAACAGTGCGCGGATAACTTTCGCTTAAAGCGCGAGGATCCATTCGTTTGCACCAAAGTTTCTTCTTTCTGTCGGATCTACTCGCTTCCGATTTCACAGCAAACGCGAGCTGGATCAACGAAGTCATTCGTCAGAGGACACAAGCTGAGCTCTCAGTTGAAGAGTGAAGGCTGAAAAACTTTCTAATTCCCTGTTACGCTCGTTATCTACATTTTACAATGCGCAAAGAGGAAATATCATCACAAATCTGACAGCGCAACGGTCAACTTGATAGAATTAAGTTAGAAAGTAAGTTTAATACGTACAAGCTTAAATAAATTTTAAATGCAGAAATAAAAATATGTTATTTAAGCTACCAAACGTTGCGATTAATTTATTTTACTAAAAAATATGAATAATTGTTCCTGAATTTTTTAATGAACTATTGCATTGTAATAAATACATTATCCTCTCAAATAAAGATGATATTTGCATCCAATTCTTGTCCCTTTCCTGTGATGCTAACTGATCATCTTGATGCATATCGTACGTTATTTTATAACGTGATTCGAGCGGTTGTTATCGATGTTTTGATAGTACCTATTCGTATTTTAAGTAAGTTAATAACGTGTAAGTTTATCAATAAGTGTTAATAAATGTTTAGAATTAACATTTATTATTTATTGTTTATTTTAATTACTTTTATAAAATTTTAGAATACTTTTATAAAATTTTTCTTAAGAAGTTAAAAAGTCTTAATATGTTCTCGAATTTGTGTCAATTTGCTGTGAAGAGTATGAACAGTTGTCATATCATATTTTGACAATCTGTATATCTATATTAAGACGATTAATATTACATAACTTTATTAATAATATAAGTATTAAGAAGTAAAAGAAAAATGGCATTAAATCTCTAGTTTGATATTCCACTTCTAAAAAATGTCTTAAAAAAAGAAAGACGATCGTAAAAAAGAAATAATGTTCCTGTCGAAATTATAATATTATTGCTCTATATGTTTAATATAAAAAATAAAATAATAATAAATATAGTTTAAACTTAAGTTTACAAAATTTTTTCGATTTAAAAAATCTAAAATACTTTTAAACAAAAAGTATTGTTAATTCAAGTAATTGACTTTTTTAAATATTTCTTACTATATAATTTGTTAAAAAATACATGGTGTTTTAGGAAACAAGTAACGCAGGCATAGTTTGTGATATATTAAATATTTAAATATATTAATTACATTCTATCAAAGATGACCTACTTTTCCCTTGGCTTTAAATGACTTTAATTGTTTTAGACTATTCAATCAATATTGTATCATCGCGATATTGTATCAACTCTCCAACTTGATATCCGATATGATCGAAATATTACACGATTTGTCGATCCCCAACGGGTCTTGAGAAGTTGCGCTTCTCCGAAATGCCCTTTTCGAAGCAACATACTGAGGAACAATAGCGAATTGCAGTCGCGCTTTGGCGAAGGCAATCGCCATTATAACTACGAATCAAATGCAAAGACACTTTACGTCCCTTGTTCCGAGTAACGACGATTCAAGAAGCCCGCCGGGTTTGACGATAGAAAATAGAACCTTCTTCGAGTTCCCCTTCCTGACTCTTCAACTTTCTCAGCACTTCAAAGAATCGGTCGTCATGGAAGTTAAAGACGATAAGTATATATTTTTACACTCAACGGCGAAGTTTACTTTTGAAGCGTATTATGTGATATTTATTATGTGAACTATAGACGAGATATATAAGTCTATATAAAGATAAGCGTACAATCCTTATATATTACCTCATTTATATAATATTAATTTACTTTATTTTAGAATACTCTAATTTATAATTTCAAAATTATTTAAGTATTGCGTGACGTACAAGAAAGTATTTTCTATTTATTAATCGTAAAATAGCATGATTTTGATGTTGTGAAATGGGTTATCCGACACAAAATAAAAATAAAGTTAATTGGAATATACTTCACTTATTTAATAAAATGGTGCATACGTAGCTATTTTATGGAAAAATGCTACTTCTATCGTTAAGAACTAGATCGAGATATAAACTGTTACAAATTTAAAATCCTCTATATTCAAAAATAAATCATTCGAGTTCCTACTGAATTCATCGAGGATATTCTCTAACATTGAAAATGTATCGGAAATTTTAAATAATTAGAATTATATATGTCTTTTATAACTTGGACGTTCGTTTGAAGTTGCTTTATATTTTTAAAAAACGAGACAATTTATCGTCCTTTTGCGCGCTCGAAGTTCGATAAACGTCAATATTTAGCCGGCAAACAGAGCAGTGGATCCCATCGTTTAAGCGTGATCGTGGTTTTCTCACTCTACGAACGTGTATGTACATAAATAGTCGTATTTATGTAACAATCTATTGGCTATCATTATCCATTTACTTACCGCAATATATAAGTATCGGATATTTTTGAAACACGTTTTTTTAACCGCAATGTTGCATTCGTGTCAGAAATAAATTTGTCTTTTAGATTTGATGTCGTTCCACCAAAAGATACATTTTATAACCGATTTAAGCTGAACTAAGCGTTAAATACAAATGAAGGTACAATAGTCATAATATCAAAAATATTTAACTTTAACTATATATATTAACTATATATTTTAATTTTATATATATACGTGTCATTATACACATACTTCGAATATCTACAATGGTTTTTAAACTAAACGATATTGTCCCCTGCGGGTAGATGAGATAACTTTGTGGAGAGAAAAAGAAAAAAGAGGAATTAAGAATCAAGAGGATGACAGAAAATCGCTAGTATCATTGGGGAAAATTCCTCAATTTTGTTTAAATACATGAAAAGTTTAATTTATATACACTTTATATAGTAGCTTTTTAAAAATTGAGCCATCAAACTAAAAAATGTTTAATTATATTTCAAATAACATTTTAATATTTTATCAAATATATAAGTATGAAGCCCAATGTCGGTCAACCGCGGATGTTGGTGCGTAATAATAATTTTTGTGAATTCCCTGTTCCAATTTCGTCGGTCCTAATCACTATTATGTTTAATATTTTATATATTTTTAAATATACAATTTTTATTTATTATCATTTTATTGATTTACCTTTATTTATTATTTAAGTACTTCCTTAGTCAATCATGCAAATCGCTACTTCAGATTATTTTCAAAACTTATCAAATATTAATTTTTATTTAGATTGAATTTTTTTTAGGATAAAAAGAGATAAACCAAAAGGATAAATCAAAAAAGTTTAAAAATATCGCTTATAGTCTTCAAATAGTGATCATTTATGTCATGAAATATCTTCTAAATTCTTCCTCGATTCTTCCATAAAATGCGCTTACGCATGTTTACATAAATGCGCTTAGAACTTACTCCTAATGATATTGCGCGCAAACGTATATAACACGCGTGTTTACCTAGCTACTCCGCATTTTCCATTAATGAATCTCCTCACGTGCTCCGTGTACAACTTAAAATGTTATGACTTCATAGCGAGGACTATTTCGCTAAATCGTATGCACCATTTTAAACGTGCAGCTTTAGAATACTGTGTACTGTGAATATTTTTACTTTAATATCAAATGTACTGTGAACATTTAACTGAAAATATTAATAATTATATTCGAAAAGGCATTATTTTATTCCATTATCGACAGTCTACATACCACGCAATTGTATGTATGCACAAAATTGAGAAACAGATCTTTAGAGATTTAAAAGAATAATTATGACAGTATTTTGATCTATTAGAATTTACAGTAAAAATAACGTAAGCTAATTTATTTAACAACACAACTATATTTCTTTTGTAAAACTTCAATTATTTCTATTTAATTTAAAATTTTCAATATATTCCCAAAAAACTTTGATTTACTACTCCTCAATATAAAGATATTTTGCGTAATCTTCTTTGCGTGATCAGATAGCGAACGTTATCATAAAAGACAGAGAAGAAGAGTAAAATATTATAATAAAGAATGTTAAATAACATTATATGTCGCATTATTACTCGACGAGGAAATGTTGAGCAGTTAGCTTTGTTTCCAGGCAACGATATCAGCGATAGTGCGTCCGTCCATCGAAACTGTAGCACTACATGCCTCTGCCGAATCGCAATCCGATACTCTGAAAGCGAGTAGTGCCCTTTCGCTATTATAGTGCCCTTTCTCTACCATAGTACCCTTTTGCTACCATAATTTCTTCGATAAATAGACGTGTCAGTCTTCTCACAAAGGAAATAAATTTATTACTTAAACTTTATTATATAATCGCATAGAAACAAAAATAATCTATACCCATATAACTTATAAAATCTACTTTGATTACAAAATAATTATTGAAACATATAGAGTATTAACAGTAGTCTTTATTATCGACAACAACTAGCAAAGGTGTATGGAAAACATTACGACGTTTGGGGCCTTATCAAGTAAATACCAATCAAATCTCACTACATGAGTCCCTCATCGACGCAACAAGAACATCTTAAATGATGATAATTTAACAGAACAATCATTTATTTAAGATGTCTCATGTGTCAAAGGTAATAGAAATGAAAATAAAAGTAGGTTCTTGGTGTTAACATAACAAATAGCATTTAAAATGCACATTACGTAAATTAATATATAAAATCCGTTCAAGGTATAAAATTACATGTTCACTTGTCGAAAGTAAGTTGTGGACTGGTGGTTGAAACGTCGTAACGTTTTCCATACATCTTTGCTAGTTGTTGTCGATAATAAAGACTACTGTTAATTATTTACTGGCGGACTATCTATTATTTCTTGATATAGAGTATTCTTACTTTTTCTCCTTCTTCTCTTTACGTGTTATTTATTCATTCATTACGTTCTATTTAATCGAAATATTAATGTACCGCTGAAGTCGTGTGATTTCTCATGGGCATTACAATGTAGGCCAGTAATTTTCGGATCTCTATCTGCTTAACGGTGCAATTATCGTGTTTGAATGCACAATGCATCGTGCGGATTTTGCGCGTGTACGTGTGTGGGCGGCTTTAATCGACCGATTTCGCGAGTGCAGGCAGTGTCGGCCTGCGTCGGTCAAAGTTAGGAGCCGGTTAACCCACCTGACCGGGGGGCATTGCTGTTGCACTAGTGTGGTCGGTGTCTTTGACTCGCCCCCGAAACCGTAACCCGTCGGCGCAACCCCTAACCGTGCAAACACCATCCCCTTCCGTTAAGATTAGCGGTCGTAGGGGCGAATGCGTACGTTTTATCCCTCTCTCTCCCCCCCCCTCTCTCTCTCTCTCTCTCTCTCTCTCTTTCTGACTCGCACATCGCGTGTGTCCCGACCAGAAAGGCACGTGTCGGTGTACATATACGGGCACGAACGCAAGAGGACAGGGGCACGCGCTCGAAGCAACAACCTGTGTGCGACGTGAATATTAGATTTCACACTTCGTGAAGATGTCGCGCTATAATAGCACGTAATAGCGCGTGCACGAAGAAGAGATAAAGCGTCGCGGAGCTGGTTTGCCGATCCCCACCGCGGCGTGTTATTCCGAGATTACATGCTCGGTCGAAATATGTAATTGTAATAGAAGGGACTTTTATATATATCCAAGGCAGCGTATGTTGGATATATAGTATAGTAAGCCAAAAATGTTTCGAGAATTATTACAATCTGGAAATAAATCTCCGATCTGTACTTTATATTTTATTTAAAGAAAGATACTTAAAGATATACTTAAAGCTAATTTAGGTCAAATCCATAATTTTAAGGCTATTTTATATGGATCTCATAATTAATTCACAAACTGCAATTTATACATCAGATTCGGAATACAAAAAGATCTAATCGAATTATATTTATCGCTATGTAATTCTTATATCAGTTAATTTTAAGTTTAGCTTAATGGATTGTTTTTAATCGCAGTTTTATTTTTGAGGAAAGATTTACTTTAATATGTATTAGTAGATTGCAGATTTTATAGATAGACGCGGTTAAGTCAAGTTTTTCGAGTGAGCTGAAATCCCATTATCCTCGCGCTTGACGATCAACATGAGGCGCTGCTGGAATAAGGCGCGGTATCGAAGATACGCGAAGTTCAGCTAATTTTAGTTTAAAGCTACCATAAGCTCGACGACTGCACGTAGAGCCCTGTGTAATCTCGCTGTTAATCGGTTGCGTGTATTAAATCCAAACGCCGACTGGATTAAAGTTCTAACACGTACGAAGGACTGCCATGACTTGGTGCAATTCGCCGACGAAATAATGTCCAGCAAGTACGAAATAACAGAAGCTAGAGAGGGTGGCACGTCAATCTTACAAGAGTGTAATATATTGACTCTTATAAATACGGAATATCTTCGATTTTCTTATATGCAACAAGAGAAAAGTAAAAAAATAAAAGAAACAGTATAATTAAAGATAATAATTCTATTTAAATAAATATATACTTTAAATATTTAGAGATCGTTTAGACAAAAAATAAATTAAATAATATATTTCTATAAAAGTTCCATGTTTCTATTTTCCACTGCACTACGGATTTGAAATCTTCATATAACATACATAATTATAAATATAAAAATCTAATAAACACTTGTCTCTCAACATAAAAATAAAATACATATAAGTTTTATTTAAATTAAATGAAAATCTTCTGTTAAAATTTATGAATGTTATATGCACTTATACTTGTCAATCTTTATATTAGATTATTCCACGTATCGTTTATTCCTCTAAATTTTGTTTGTGGCGTTACCTTTTGGATAAAGTGAACAACAAACTAAAATCGATGCAAACGCTGTCGGCATTTCCTCCTTTTCATCGATAATCCGAGAAAAACTGCGTACTAACTGTCGATATTATTACTGACTGCTGATATCTTCGATTCATAATTTTAATATGTAATATAAACAACAATTATGTATATAATAGCCACAATCGTTGCTGTCACATAAATTTTATTTTAATTATAATATAAATTCGTGTTTTGGATAACATTTTCATCTTTACCGACGAATGTTATGTACGCGAAACGTAAAGAACATTATGATTTTCATAAAATAATCAAAAGATAACCGAATAATTTATTTATTAAAATAATTAATATTTGATATTGTTATTTATTGTCTTTCCGCTTATAAAAAAAATTATCGTATTTCATTGTAATATTTTAGAGTAATTGTGTTATTATATTTTCGCTAGCACTGTGAAACAGCGTTGTAAATTCTATTTTACAAGTTAACAATATTGTTATCAACAAAATAATATACATATAAAAAATAAAACAATAAATTACGTAATTAAAAATTTTCGAAGAAATTTATCTCTTCTTGTTTCGAACTATACCTAGAGAGAGAGAGAGAGGAGGGGGGGACGAGTATAATTAGTAACTGCCTATAGAATTACTATATGCAAGTGCATGTAATAATAGCAATCCTGCGAGGTAATAACGAAGAGAGAGGAGAGAAGAGGAAAGAAAAAAATGCAAATTGCACATTTTCTCCTGCGGCTTCATCCGCGAATTGTTTTATCATTCTCATAATTACATTGTTACGAGTAAAGTAACTCAAAGTTATTTACTTGCAGTAAGTATATAATGCAATAATTCATCAATAATTATGTACATAGATGCATTTTCTAGGATGCAACCTTTAATACAAAGTGCAATTATTTCAACAAAATTATTTTTGATTGTTCAATAAATCTTCTAAAGTAATTGGTCAATCTATTAATTTTAGTGCGATGCTAAAAATTAGTAGAATGTATCTCTTCATTTCGACGATTTGTATTCTCTCAGACTATTTAAATCTTCTTCATTATTAATATGATACACGTGTCCAAGGACATAATCGTTATGAGACGTGGTTACTCATATAATTCTTAGAAAGATTCTTACTCTTTTCTCTTGCAATAAAATTTTAGGTATTGGAAATGTGCTTTAATTTTCTTTAATTCCATTTAATAGATTCATGCAATTTATATGGATTATTTAGATCTTAATGGCGATGGCAGTCAAATATATTTTAAACGTTATCGAACAAAGTGTTACATCTAGACTGCAATTTTCTTCCTTTTATTTGACATCAAGCACTTGCGACAATCTCTTCAGGACGATATCAGGGATTCGCTTTTCCGCCAGATTCGCCGTCCCAGGAAGTCGTTGAGGTACTTGAGATCTCTCCGCCAGATTATTTCTCGTCGGCAGATTATTCGTCCCCGTGGCGAATAAACGAGATATTGGAAGCGCCTTTTCGTTGAGATTCTCGGTACCGGGAAGCTGCCCGTCGACCACTTCCGCATTATTGTCCAGATGAAGATCATGAGTCACATGGGGCGCATGCGGAGCTGCTAATGCCCCGTAAACGCCAAGGAATAATACCAGAAGCTGCATCAAAAGCATTTGAATGCAACGCGGTTGTATTGGTTCATCTGTGTTACACGAGATTTTCATTTGCGCATAGAAAACAATTGCATCATTATACTTTCTGATATCATTCAAAATAGATAAAGTGCCACTTCTGATTTTAACTTTTAACCATAGATTCGTTCAACATAGAATCCGATTCCTTATATAAATTTAAAAATTCCAATACTTTTGTGTTGCAATTGATCAAAAATAAAATGCTTTTAGCAATTTGAATGTCTGAAATTAATTAATAATATCATATTGTTTATAATTAAAATAGACTTCTCAGTTTAGAAAAGCTATAATTCTATAATTAATTATGAAAAAATTTAATATTAATTGTTGAAAATTTACAGTCAAAATATTTAAAGATATTTCTTTATTTAGTGACCTTAACTTACAGGCGATTTTAATATTCGAAAAATTCTAGTTTTTCTAATTTTGAAGAATGTTTAGAATGTTTTTGCTTAATCAGTGGCACGCGAAAAAAGCACAAAATTCCACCGCCAAAAGATCACGCACGCGACATATATTTTTTTAACGTGGCGTATGTGGGATTTACGCGAAATTAATTCGAAGTCACCGGAAGATCTACGCGGAGATAAATGCCTCGCTTGGCGACGCAGCCGCGAATTTATGACTTTTTATTGTGTCGCGCAAATACATGGAACTGCGCGATTTCGCGCGCAGTACGGCGGAAATCACCTAGAGATAAAATTCGTCGGGAAATCCTATGAAAATTTAAAGCAGACGACGACGATTTGACGCGACACTCGTAGATAGGTAGATAGAAATACGTGTGAGAGGAGATCCTCCACACCCTCGCTATTTCATATAGACACGATCTCGGGCTCCACTTCACTTGACCCAAATCGCGACCTGGTTAAAAGATAACCCACTTTCTCGCGATTGACTAGAAATTCTTCGAACAAGACAAAGTTATTTTTGTACTGGATAAAAAAGATTCTTCTTCGTTACCGATTGCAATAACAGATTGTCGAAACAAGGTGTTCGCGTCTCAATAAAATCAATTGCTAATTTTAACGAAGAATCATTTCACACATACATTTTTTCCATACAATTGCATCTACAATTTATTATATTCCCTTATCCAAAAACATTAATACATCCTTCTATCTACATTTATATCTATGATTTAACGCATAAAATCGTAAATAAAATTCTGTCTTAAGTTAAATTGCCTAAAATGAGCTTAAGTTAAAATGCATCTAAGAATCTAATTTTTTAGAATTTTTAATTTATATTCAATTTGATGTACCTTAACATTTTGTTGCCGAGATCATTTGTAATAAGGTAACGTAATACCTTCAGAAATGTACATTTTAATATTTTTAATAAATAAATAATTTTATCCAAATTTTTCTCAATTAATTATCATCAGCTAAGTGTCTTTATCATGATACAATTTTCTTAGGAATATTTCAACGTTATTAATTACTAACAATCTATTCGATAGTTATCTTTACGTAACTTCGCTCTTGCCTTCAGCGATAGATTTATAATTATATTTCGATGACTAAAATTAGACTAACGGCAAACCTCCGCCCACACAATCATGCTAACCATTCGCGTAATTTTAGTCACAAAATCCAATTACAAATCTTCTTGCTAATAGTGAAGCAAAATTAGTTAAGGATAGCCAGAATAGCCTAATGTTATCTTCCCAAGAATATTTCGTTTAACAGTAAAAAGAAAAAAGAATTAAAACCTGAATAAAGCTGTAAATTGTCACAGATTTACGCGCTCATATCCGCGTTCAGGCTCCGATTGCCTCTTCATTTTTTATTGTGGTTTAATATCAAAAAGCCTTTTTACTTTCTTCAAATTTTATTTAGTACGAATTTAAAAGAAAGAGTGAGAAATAGTAAATAAAGAAAAAGGTACTTTCATATAACGAGAACTTGTTAATAACTTTGAAATACAGTAATGAATTGCTCGGTATAATCAGCTAAGTTATCTCAAAAAAGGTTAAAAGCAATTTAGCACTAAAGGTCAGCAGCACTCTAATCAGATCAGTCGCCTAATCAATGTGGACTTTTACACTCGTCACTTTTTACATTTCGAATCTCGCATGATTTTCATCGGGTAAAACCCTTGACTTCGTTAAATCCCACGTTTCGATCCGAGGAAAGTTACACAATCTGGACTTTGACGAGGAAATTTTCACTTTTCCCGGGAGAGAATTACGTGATCAACCAGCCGACACGTGAATTCGACGTCACTCGCGGAAGACACGTTCACACGTCTTTTTCTATATATTTCTTCACGGAATTTCTGATTTCATCTTACCTCGATCATGTTCGCTCGATGCGCAGCGCCCAACTATCCTCGAGAATGGCACGATGACACTTTTATACGAGTATACGTGTACATGCGTGTGGGCACCGGTCTTACCGCGTGGTGAATCGACGTTTTATTTTCGTGAGTCAAACGATCGCGATCCCCTAGAGGCAGGATTTCTTTTAGATTTATTTTTTCTTCTCTTTCTGCTAAAGTTATTACTCTCAACAGCCGTCAACCTCTGCTTATATCCGCAGTGGCGTAGGCATGAACTCTTTCAGAATTTTTTCAATGCAGAAAGATAATTCTAAAGAATTATATATTGGCGAATTTCGACTTCACAGAAAATTAAAAAAGATTCTTTTATGTTATATAAAATATGTCTAATATTTTCTACTGTGACATTGAGACTATAATAGATCTTTTTGCATGTGTTAATGTTCGGAGAGATCTTTCGTGTATTTCTAGATAAATTAATCACAATGGAATATCTAAAAACTGGTTTCATCACTCGTTTTATCATTGATTAAACGATTACGATTGCTATTATTATTTGCAAAGCTGTACACGATCTCTCACATGGGTTTTGTTTGTAAAATCAAACCATGTTTTCGCGCGAGTAAAAATAAGCCAAAGCGCAGCAACGATATGGAAGACCTCGACTTTTCGGACAGAAATCGATGTTCCTCGGACATTGTTAACGTCTCGGCAATGTGATACGCCACCTGTCTTGGATAATACACTGTTCCAACGTGTGCAATAAAACGTGCATGGATTAAAATACAAATCCATGGATAATAGCATTATTACACGGAAAGAATGGTTTTGCTGAAATATTAAAAAATTTGGCCAGATACAGATCTGAAACATAATTTTGTTGGATCATCAAAATAATTATGTAGGACGCCTAAAATAGTTGCTAGAATATCAAAACTTTTTGCAGCATTATCATTATGTTGGAGTGTCCTACATAATTATTTTGATGATCCAACAAAATTATTTTTCAGATCTGTATCTGGCCAAATTTTTTAATATTTCAGCAAAACCGTTCTTTCCGTGTATAAATGTATAATCTCTCATGTAATTAATATATAATTACTACTTAATTGCTATGCACGTGAATCAACTTGGCTAATGTGATTATTATGGAAGAGTCAGTCTGATTCCCCTAGAGCTGTAACCGCTTTCGGTATAAATTTAGATTTCGATGCTGCATATTAAAATGGTCTAGGCAAAGTGTGTTCCTTTTCTCTTTTATAAATTTATTCATTAGTAGCCTAAAATAAAATCTGGATATCTTTAAATTATTCCCGAAACTTATTTTTGGAAATTATAGTAGTAATAATAAAATAGTATTAGTTTGACGTATTCGCAATTATTATTCCACGAAAAATCTGGAAAAAGGAATATATTTTTCTTTTGTTCTCTGCGTGGAGAAAAATAAAACTTCAAATTTTTACATGAAGTTTAAATTTATTAATTGCTATCATTAATAATCACTCTTAAACATTGCTAAATTCTTTTTGTAAACCGCGATGGTTTACAATTTCGCAAAATCGTAGAATTACACTGATTGATACCAATTGGTGCCGACAGTTCCGCGTACATAAATATTATCTTAAAAGATGAGAGTGAGTGTGTCCTAGACATTTATTTATTGAAAATTGCCCAATGGGTTTTATCCAACGGTCGATGCACGTCACGATTCACAAAAGTATTGTCTGGCGACCCAGAATTGCTACATTATTTCATTGGTACTGTGCTGTGTTTATTTCAAAGTTTTATAATATCAGATATCCTAGAAAAATGCTCAATGAGTGCTGGAGATCTTTTTTAAAAATACCTTATTTTATAAAATCTATTTGTACAATGACACAATTCACAGCCTCAATCTTTGACTATACGAAACAAATGATTCATACCATAAAGAACGGTTTTGCTGAAATATCTAAAAATTTGATCAAATACAGATCTGAAAATAATTTTGTTAGACCATTAAAAGTAACTAAGTAGGCCACTCAAGCATAACGATAACGCTGCAAAACGTTTTGATATTCTAGCAATTATTTGGAGCGTCCTACTTAATTACTTTTGATGGTCTAACAAAATTATTTTCAGATCTGTATCTGGCCAAATTTTTAGATATTTCAACAAAACCATTCTTTCCGTGTGGATTTCAACTGTCTGGTTACTTTTATTTTGCGAAAACAAGATAACTAAATATTGTTCATAAACTCGAGATACGTCTATCGATGCTTCTACTCTACGACGGACATCAATAATTAAAGGAAAAAGAAAAGCGTCTCATCGTAGCATAACGACCGATTTTATCCGCCCTCAAAAATAAACACTGTCATAAAAAATTTTCTCTGCTCCATAAAAGGCATCGGCTTCCTTTACATTTTCCTCGATGGTGAAAACGGATAAAGCTGTGTCGCAGTGAATGACGCTGCGGCCGACGCGATAAAGAAGTACACTGTGACATCACTTGTAACCAAGTGATCTCATCGAGGGTCGTGTGACGTCACGAAGCCCTATTCCACTCGATCGACCAGATGTTACGAGTCTAGCTGTGTAAAGTCCGTGTGCCGGCACGGTGACGTCATTGAATTCTATTCCATCTCGCTAAGAGAGCACGCTCGATAATCCGGTTTTTCTGACGTTCTCCAAGCCTACGCGTGCCTACCTCGATATAATGCCACGTCGTTATAACGGCAACGTAAAAAAATTATATTGTAAGAAAATTACGACGTAAAAACTGAGATTGTGACGCAAACAAAATGCGTATCGAATTTTTAATTCGCCCGTTCACGTTTTATAAACATAGCCTTTTGTGAGACGACGCTAAGAGATGTCTTTCTGAACAAATTTAAACTTTCTCCCACGAGAAATTACATAAAAAATATTATCACAGAATTATTTATTTATTAAAGATAAAATGGTTTAATAGATTTAATATATTAGATAATTGTATATTGTAACGATAATTATATGTAAGCTTTTTAGAGAGCATATATACGTTACTGAGATTACGAAGATTGCCTTTGTGTATTCTATAAAATCATTGTTTTTATTATTTATATGTCGAATACGATAAGTACTAGCGCACAGGGGAAGAATGCCGACCTCTAGCAAGGATTTCTGAGAAGGTTAAAATCCATATAAACACAATTCAAGTAGTTCTAAGGTAGCTTTCTTTGAACACATTCGATATAATATTGAGTGTACGCGTTCCACAATTCTCATAGCAATTAATATCTTTCCGCGTTATTATTTAAATATCCTATATATGTAGTGTGTTAATTTATTTATTCTCTTAATATTTTAATGGAAAAACGAAATAGCTGAAGTAGTGTGTTTGCCGTTCAAGAATCGCAAGAAAATAAAACTCGAACAAAGCGAAAGAAAAATCTTTGTGATTCAAGTAAGTAAGTTATATATGTGATTTTTACTTCTCTTTCTTATCATAAAATTGTAAAAATACAAATTACTATACAATTTTGTTTTAAATTCTCCATTGATAGGATATGGAAAATCATTAATATATCGGAATTATAATCACAAAGCATATCGCAACGTATTGCATAGCCTTTCGAATATATTATGATATATGTGATATTAATACTTAGAATATTCCTTAGCAGGTGATAATATCGCCGAATATGAGTCGTAACACGAAAAGTCGTGACAATAAAAACATGCGAAGATCCGCGCTGTCGTTCGCCGGTGCAAATGGTTCGCTCGACGTCGATCATATTTTACAATCCGATCCTTGGAAAAATGTTGAAACATTTGAAAAGAGCGAGGCTGCTTGTATTCAGAAAGTCCTGAACGATTTCGACAATATGATTACACAAGAGAAGACTCTTAAAGCAGGTGAGAACGAGATTTCATTAAAACTCATCTTTAATTTAAAAAATCCGTTTCATTTCACTACTCATTATTTTTCACTTATTTAAAATCAATTTTCGTTCAGCCTGATGGTATATAGCATGTATTTAGGATGTTTTGCAATATAAAATAAAAGTAATTATACAAGTTCTTTAAAGAGATATCTTTATTCATTTTGCATATTTTTGGCATTGAGATTTAATTCTCATATTTTCTATATATAATAAGCAAACAGTAATTTTAATTATTTTCAAAGATTGTAATAAAAACAACATTATCAAATATTACCAAAACTTATGTAACTAAATCTGTAATAACGACAAATTTATAATAATATAATCAAGAGGTATATATTAAATTAGAATAAGTAAAAAATAATAAGATGAAATGTATCTAATGTAACAACTGTACAGGTACTACCGCAAAGAAAAGTCCGAGAGCAGGTCCAAAATCTACGAAAAAATCTGCAGTCAAGTCCCCAATAAAAGAATCGACAACGGATTTACCGGAGACCTCGTCAAATATGAATAGCAACGTCGTAACGAAAACTACAGTAAATAAAAAGAAAAGAGTTTCAACGAAACTTTCACAAACTTCCAAGGCGGTCGAGGAAACGATTCCAGGAGAACTCCCACGTGACATTGATAATGTAAAAGAAGAAACCCCAAAATTTTCTAAAGCTAACGTCGAAGAAAATATCGATTCAATAAAAAAAATAATAGAAAAAGAAATTCTACAAGATATAACCGATACAAATCTGCGAACGAGCACTCCTAAAAAAGAAATAATAAAACCTAAAATAATAAAAAAGGGAGAATCAACGACAGAAAATGAAAACCCAAAAATGAAAAATTCTGAAAATAAATCGAAGAAAGATGTTCAGCGCAAAGAAAGACAGAAAATATCAAAGAAGAACATGGAAGACAAGCAAGGCGAAAGTAAGTAAAACACTAATTATATTTTTCAACTTATATCTCGAATGGTGTGGTTACTCTTAATAATAAAAACACAATATTTTTCAGGTAGCGCAAATATGCTTGGTGAAGAGGAAAAGACAAATGCGAAATTGGAAAATAATTTGAAGAAAGAAAAGAAAGTGAATCAAAATGCTTCGAAAAACAAAGTAAAGGATGAAAAAGCGCAATGCAAGTATAAAAAATATGATTGTATACATTCTTTCTTATATATATATACAACTGTTTCGATAATAATTAAATTTTTTTAGGTTGTGCGACGCTTTCTAGCAAAATGGAAAAAAAACATACAAAAGTAACAAAAATCAATAATAATAATATAAAGAAGAGCGCCAAACCTAAAAAATGCGGTAAGACACTGAAGAAATAATATAGATTCTTGCAATGATACAAATTCTATACTTGCTACATGTTTTAATAATCGCGTATTGTTTTCCAGACAAAAGCATTCCTAACGAATTGAAAGAGAAGAATCTAAAAAAAGAAAACTCCGAGAACAAAAACACCCAATCAAGTAAATCCCCTAAGCCGTCGCAAATAAATAACGCGGAGAATACAAAATGTCAATGCAGAAGTAAGAGAAATACTCAAAATGTTTCTATATATATATGGAATACATAGAATATATATATATATATATATATATATATATATATATTCAGTCTATCAACAAAGACCATTTCCAATCAATTTACATCGATTAATAATTACTTTTCAGAAAATTGTGCGAAATATTCTGATAATCCTTTGAAAGCAAGAGAACACATCGAAAAATTGAGACAACATAAAAAAAAAGTAAAGGTTGTGAAAGCTATCGAAAAGGTTACCCGACGTATGACAATCGTAAAGAGAAAAATGGATTGCATTAAAAACGAATTGGGTAAAAGTTTAGATCTTTACGATTTTCGATTAAATCTTTACACGCAAAAGATAAATGCCAATTCTTTGTCGATCTGCTATTAAATACGCGCGACATTAATTTCAAAGAATCCTTTATGTTTTTAAGAAATTTATCAAATTTATTTTGTCACAACGTTAAATATTATGAGGCAAATAATCCCCGTCGTCACACTTTACATAAAATTCACTTCTCGTGTTGGACAGTTTGACAGATTTTACCGAGAATTCGCACGCGAGAATCACGTAAGCGTGTCCCAAATACGATATTTCCGGAACTGAGATCCCTTGTTTCTTTTTTTTCTTTCTTCCAGAGAGCAAGGAATCATCGGATTCTGGCGAATCCGACAGTTACTTTGACGAGTCATCATATTCGTCGCAGTCGTCGAGTTCATGTTCATCATATTCCTCCGATTCCTACTCGTCTTACTCGTGTTCGAGCACCTGTTCATGTTGCCACAGCGATAACTACACCGAATACACCCTTAACTCATATAACTCTTCGAATTCTAGTGAAAGTAGCGAAAAAAAACAGTAACAGCCAAATCTAGAGCACACACAAAAAAGAAGACTTAAAATGATTTAGAAATGATATGGAACGTTAGAGAAAATTATATGAAATTGAAATCATGCACAAAAAGCCAAAGAGCTCTAGCTTTATTAATATAATTATAGTTAAAGAATTTATTTATGTATGCATATTTTATTTCTTGATTATTATTTATTAGGTAGTCCATTATAATTGCATATCTTCCCGATTGGCATTAATCTCATTTCAAACTGCTTGAGTTTAGAAAATTAATTTCTCGGAAAACTTTTTAATCTTATAAACAAATAGCAAAATAATATTTAAAATAACATAGGTTTAAATATTTCGACGCAATTAATTAAAAAGAATTATATGGTCCAATATGGGCTTTCTTTCATATTTATATTTGTTGAATTATATGGTGTTTAAAATAAATTATATGTAATGTAATTATTGTTTGCGTTATGTAAAGAATTCTGTGAATTAATAAAGGGAAATAAAGAAAGAAATTTTGAAACATATATTGGAATATTTGACAATCTTTAGCGAATAATGCGCGATTCTCACAGATATACATATTTCGTTAAATATTTCACGAAGCCATTTTGATAGTCAAATCATATTGCCGAATACTGATGGGATAAAATTCATCGAATATTTTGCGCTTTTCATTTTGTGTGACGCGGGTTATAAACATAGAATATCATACAACCTACAAATCTCTGTTTTTAATATACATATACATATACTGTTTTCCTTTTTAAACACGCGGTCTAATACACTTCCAATTTTATTGGCAGCGATTTGTACACATGTAATCTCATATGTTTTTGATTCCACTAACAGTCTTCAAACTTCGCTCATTATTTCTAATTACTCATAACTTAAAAGCTTTTGGTTTTTCGACATTTTTGCTTAGAATAAATCGCTACCGAATTTATCAAATACGTCTTACTACATGAAGCATGTGGATATGAATTTGTGGCCACCCCTGTAAACGGTTCAAACAACCCTTGAGTGGGAGCGACGAACGCACATGCAGCGCATTCGATCGGGTGCATTAAAATAATGCGTACATTGTGACTCTTAAATTAGTCGTCGTCTCTTTACCCGTCTCGCTATTATTCGCAGCGTTTCGGCACCTGCTCCATGCGCTGCCGTGTTTTTTCTTAACGTTCTAACTGAAAACAGAGAAGACTAAAAATAGGCGGTTTGACGCACGTTGCCTGTGTTAAGGTAAGTAAGCAACATGAACCGTATGTTTGCTCTTTTCCCTCGGACGATAATCTCGTGGCGCCGATATGCCGTTTGTCGTTTCCGCAAATGTGAAACAGCTACTGCGCAAGTAAGGAAACCTATCAAGTCCTGCGCGAGTTTATCTGAACCGCACAGAACAGGACAGAAGAGGATATCCATATCTTAAAAATGGATCATTAAAATTATTAATTGGATACTGACTTCAAAACAACTACGTAGATCATATGGAAATAAAACAAATCAAAATTATAAAATAAATTATAAAAATAGATAAAGTGTTTTTTTACTTTCTGTATCTTCGCGGTAGAGAATAAAAATCTTTTCTATTATTTATTATTTTTTCCTGTCGCGGGGGATGTTTAATAGTAATGTTCTATTAGAAAAGTGAGCAGACTATAGAGTAGCCCAATAAGGAATAGTCTTACAGTCTATATCTGGTTGTTGAAGCTACAATTAAATTTCTCAAAAAATGAATGGAAAAGAAACTATTCGAGAAAAGCAACAAGGTAAATCAATGTTGCTAAAAAGAAAAGATGGCTCGATCTCGGAAGATAGCTAACATCAGAGTATAGTAGTTTCGCAGAATCGCATCTTTTGTTCAATAATGACGCACTATGTATCATGCATGTTTGTTACAGATGCAATGATTGATGCGCGTGGAAATAACAGCAAAAACAAAAGCGTCCTTAGACATCCGTTAAATCAAGCGAAAGTTAAATCAACTTTTCGAGTTGGTGGAAACAGCGAAATCTCTCAGAATCTCATTGTTACGAAATCTCTTAGAATCTAGAGAGTTGCAAGGTAATAGTACAAAGAAACTAATCTGAAAATCGCCAGTGTCAGAAATCATAATACATTTGACAAAGCGTTTGGAAGCAAGAAATTGCATTAAGCTCTTTATTAAATATATTAAATTATATCAATTTATATATTATAAATTATAATATTTCCTAAATTTCACTTAGAAGAAATCAATTTCAAATTCAGCTAGAAAATATTAGAGCACGAGGAAATACACGAGAAAATGTCGAAGAATAAACACGAGCTCGACATCCGAATGCGCCATAGTTTGCGATGAAGATCTCGCGGTTCTCCAATATAGATGTTTCGTCAACCGCGTTCCGCGAAACCGTTGACTCGATAATTATATACCTACTCTCAATTCGGTCGCGATGGCAACTTCGCAAAAGCTCTCGCTCTTGTTCCTCTTCTTGCGCGTCCTTTTTTTACTCATACATTGCGTCATTATTGTGTATGTGTGCGCGATCGAATCGCTCTCATCTCGCGGATCCACACGTGGGCGAAATCGATATGTGTATCTGTATTTGCCTTCGCGTAGGTGGATCACGTTCACAGACGTATGTCGAAGGTAAATCCTCTTCGACATAAGTCCACTCTTATGTCCTTTTCTCCTCGTCTTTTCTTCCTTCTCACTGTTTTTTTTTTTTCATCTTCCGTCCCGATTTGCTTTTCAGTCTGTACTCTGCACTCTATTCGGAGAACTCCTCGAGATACAGCCACCTTAATGGTGGTGTCTCGTGTACTTTTGTTTACTCAACGTTGACACAAAATATACTTTTACCGAGAATAGCTTAAATTGGATTTAGTGAGATGTATGAAGTTGGATGTGAATTATTTTAATACCTTTTCCCGCAAACTTCCAAGTATCGTTAGATGACAAAGTTCATACTCGCGAAAGAATGATTGTGTGGAAGAAGTCCTCCGCGAATGATAAATGTTCTCAAAGTTCAGTGGCTGCTTGGCAAGCGCACTAGATTAGTATTGCACGGTTAGTCAGTTGCTTCACAAAATAGACAATAGCCGCATCCGCGAAAGTCTAATTATAGTTAAAGACAGGCACTACCGCGAAGTAAGACTCACCATAAAATTTTGTCATATTGTTACAAACTCATTTTTTGTTACTAATAAAAGTTGTTACTGATATATACGATTGCCAGGGGATTTCCACATCCATAAATCAACCCTGTTGGTCTGTTCGCTGTCTTGGGACTTGTATTCATTGCCAGATACATATGTACACGCAGATGTACAAGTTCGATGACGCCAACATGTTTTCATGCACCTATTATTTCCGTTTCCCGAAACTTGCCGACGTCAAGAACTTTTCGCGTAAATTGCGAATTAGCGAGCGCGAGCCGATTCGCGACTATTATACAATAACTCGCACTTGCACTTTACTTCCATCGCGCGACAGTTTCTCCTATTTATATCTTTAATATCCGGCTGTACACAGTCGAACATCTCTATGGACTCTCCGTATACTTGACATACATTTTAAAAATACTTTCAGGTGTAAATTCGGAATCGCGACGAACGCGTAATCTGCATTATTTAACAACGTTCGTGATAAATTTAAGAAAATAATATTGGGTAAAACACATCCGTAAGAGAGAAGTAAGAAGTTTGTGTAATAAATCCGGGATATTTCAATTCTTTACATTTAGATCATTTTCGGCCATAGGTAGCAATAATTCAAACTTTCTAAAATTACAACGTGATAAATGCGTGCAAGAGAATGTAATTACAATAATAAATTATAAAAGCGAATTCGATCGTGATCACGTGACGTTTCCTCTCTTATTTGGCTTTATATTCATGGAAGCTGGAATATTAAACTGGCGGCGGAAAGTCAATAAATTCACTTTAAGTCGGTCCATGTCAATAATCCATTCGTGCAGGTACAAAAATATACTTTGCGGATTCGACTGGCACCAAAATGGCTTTACGCTGCAAAATTCACAGCCAGGCAGACAATAAAGAATGACTTAAAAGAATAAAAGACGGACATTATTCTCTTTCGTCCCTATAAATCAGAAGCAAGAAAAAAATGTTATAGGTCAATCCCAACTTCTATATAAGGCTCCGCTTATCATCTCGGGCATCGCTTTCGCTCGCAGGAATTCTTATTACTCGTGAATAGTTATCGAGTCCTTGCTCCTAAATCTCGAGAATGCGCTATTATCGAACACGTACGAGCGATATATTCGGTTACGGAAAATTAATGGACGCGATTTAACGCAAACAAAATTAAAAAAAAAAAAAAAAGAAATCCAATTTGCGTCTACCTTTAGCCTTCTGCGATTAGCATAAATCGGCCATTTGATCGGAAGGATAGAATCTTTTTTTATCTGAACGTGAATATGGCAATTCGTGACTAAGGATAGCGCATAATCGATCAATGGCGGCACGTGGAAGAATTCTGCGGTGTGTCCTAGGTAACTTCCTCTATCGAAGTGTCCGTCTCACCTTAACGACGCGACTCGTCGATTCGCATAATGCGCTCGTTAAAAAAAGCCACCGTGCGACACGGCGTTACGTTCGTCCTACAACCGACGTCGTCGTGTGTCCCGCACCCTTTTACAATCCACGTCTGCGCGCCACCCGACCGGGTCTATAAAAGCGACGCGGGGCGTCACGACGCTCCAGACGTTTCAGATACGCGCACCACGGAAAATGTGACCGAGCGTCGTCGTATCGATACCTCGCCGCACCGGAGTCTCTATTTCTGTGCCCGTCTCCCAAGTGACACCTGCTCCGAAAGCGAAATTGTCAGAGGACACGACTGACATAATTCCTACGTCGGCGCGCTGACTCGATTCGGCGTTTGTGATACCCGTGAGCAGCTGATGACACACGCGTGTGTCAGGACTCATCGCGATATGAAGATGTAAACGGGGACACGCTAATCGGAATTTAGCGAGAGTGATTTATACGCGTATTTATCGGCATATATACATATACATTGACCACAGTGTACCAGAGTGAAGTGACGCTTCTGTCGATTGTCGAACGAATTTTATTGCCGTGGTACGTATCTGTGTGCCGTGTTATCACTTCGCTATCATTGTAGCTGCGTAACTTTAATTTATACGGCTGTGCACGAACTTTCTGATGCCGATACTTTAATTCTCAGCAATTACTGTAAATTTTGTTGAGATTTCCGACGTAGTCCTATGTAACCCAATATAAAAGATTCATTGATATCGAGATTTGTATTTTATATAATGGGATTTTGAGAGACTCCGTGGTATCTGCTGAGAGTTAAAGATACGTTAAAAATTATGCTTTCAAAATTATGCTATGCTTGATAATGTTTGTGAATTTTTATAAAATTTTTATTAAAACGTGTCACAATAAAAAAAAAACAAAGGACTATAAAGAATTGTCAATGAACTATAAGAAATCAACAGTACAATCGACTATAGCATAATATACTTTTATAAACGTTTAATTTGTTAGGGACTTAACATAGACGATCTCCGCGACACTTGTGGCGCGTATATTGTCGATTTCTATATACGTGTCGAGACTAAACTGTCTCATTAAACGCACGATACGCACGCACGCACACCAAAGTATAACGCCGCTAACTCGCGTGTATTAAAATAGAGTGCCCAGTAAACATAAATGCTAAATATACCTGTGCCTCTGAGGCTTGTCAGAATTAACCAGTCTGAACCGGTGGTAATGTGAAAAAATAACCGTGACATAAAACAATGAACAGAAAATAGATAAACGGGAGACATCGTTATTTACAATTTGTCCAAATTAAAGTTATTATGGCGTACAAAATGTGAATTTAAATATGAGCGATAAGAACACAATGGTCGCACAGCAAACACGCATACCTACGAGACGAGAACACGCAATTCGCATATCTCGTCAATAATTAAAGTGAGGAAACTCTCGACATGATGTCTTCACCTCGTACCCGATATGATGCTTTACGTTATTAAAATATACGTGCTCACACCACCCACGAAGTCTGTTCACGTCATACTGCATCCGTTTCGTCACATGATGACATTTACGTTGTGTCTCAGATCTCCAGAAATTTATGGAACGATTCGAAGTAGATAAATGTTCGTCGTTAAACGAATGATGTTTGTTTTCGTGTAGTTTAGACGTCTCTTCTGATATGTGTGCTGCAGCTTAATAACAAACGATCTCTTCAAACTATTAAGAATACAGCTTAGCCCTTAAATCGTTAAGCTCTTAAATCTTTTTTTAAGACGTCCAAATCTGAAATATGTATACTTTCGTCATCAGATTGTTCATATAAGATCAAATAAATAACGATATATTATAAAACAAACTTTAATAATAAATTTAAGTATAAGTATCAAAATTACGCAAATATAAAATTTCTTTTAAAAACTTGAACTAATTATGTGTGTTGACGTAAGACAGCAATTAACAATTTATCGTATTTTTCATCTAATTTTGTTTATTCGACTTAAATGTCCATAAACTAAATATATAACATTTCGAATTATCCTCGACTCGCCCAAAATAAAGAGAACTCTATCGATCTGCCATATATATATATATATAATTCGGAAGGATAATTCGAAATGTTATATATTTATTTTATGGACATTTAGTTTATGGACATTAGATATTTAGTTTATGGACATTAGATATATATATATATCTTTTACTATTCGCGCTCATTCTCTTACAACATACTTAATTCTACCTTATTTCTCGTTACAATTGCGATAAGTTTGACGATAAATCGACGAATACGTTGTGTCGTGAAAACAAAATTCGCGTGCGAGCTTGACGGAAAGTTTTCGGATTCGGCGCCGATCAGACTTACGCGCTGCCGACCAAAGCGTGAACGGTCCTCGCTATTGATCTAGCGAGGGTCTAAATGTCCTGGGTTCACCCGGCCACCCTTCGGCCCGGCTCTCAGGCTTTCCGCTGCACCGCGAGAGTGCAGCTCTCTTCAACGAAAACGGCGAAGAAAAAGCACCATGGTGGTGCGCGTGAAGAGAACGAGGATTGCTATTTCCAGTGGCGATGTTCCAAAAATTCCTCCTGCCGCGCGCTCTACCAACCGAATTATCGATTCTCGAGACGCGGGATCGTAAAATCGAGCGAGAACATAACACACGATTGCATTTACACGAGAGAGCAGATGCAGCGCGGCGTTTGATGACGCACGTGCGAGATCACACGGCGAGCGCGGCTGGAAGAGAAACGGTGCCTAAAACCGCAAAGAGTATCGTTGGATAGATCAATGTCTGCTTAACGTTGCCGTTATGCAACAATGATAGAACGATTCCGATAAATTCTAGTTTGAGCACTTTACCAGCGAAAATACGCGATTTCTGTTGTACACATGCTATGTGAAGTTCCCAGTACTTGCTTTCATCTTCTAGATTCTTTGAATCAATTTATAATTGAATCTTCCATGTCAAAATTTAAATCGCAGCTCTTCTCGTAAATTTCAGATGGAATAACGCTCAATTCTAGATATTAACTCTCAAATTAAAATAACAATTATATAAGTAAATTTCATCTTTTAAAGAAAATAAAGTCATATTATTTTCTCTGTTAAATATAATAAGAAAAAATACTCCGATTTTTGACATCTTGTAAATTTTTTTTCTTTAAAAAAAAAGGTTTGTGAAAAACGATTCGTATTTTCATTTAAAGAATGGTTACATCATCGGGACAATCTTTCTTCAGACAGCTTCTATTTCGCGCGACTCACAATATCACACGTGTTCGCGATATATCATATTCTAGAACCGCGATTGATCTACGCGTTGCTATTTATGAACTAGAACGCGCGTTGCACGATCGGAGAAGAAGTGTGAATATTATCTTTTTGCGGAAGGAAGCGTGGGAACGTTCCTGAATATCGTCGCACGTTTGTCGCGTTGACGATTGTAGGCGTTGTATATGCCTGAGATTCATTGTTCCCATGAGACGAAAATGATATTCCTTTGACAGAGAGAGAGTTATCCAAGTATGAAATCAATGTGGACGTCCTTCAATGTGAACAGATGAAATTCTAATTTCCGGTCTCGACGAGGAGGCGGTCTACATAAAACGAAAATAGCAAGGACTAAGATGCTAGTCTCTGTTACGCCTACGAAACGAAAATAAGGACTAAAAAGTTAATCTTTATAATAATAACAATAAATAGATTAAAATAAATTAAAATAATAATACGATAATATGAAAACATCTAAAAACAAAGTTAATCGATTTAAATTAAAATAAAACAATTTCCTTTAAATCGTATTATTATATTCAATTTTTTGTAAAATTTAAAAATTGCTCGCTATATACACCCGCTAGACTATCCATAGCCGAAAGTAAAAAAATCAATTTATTTAAAATAACCTTGTATTCTTTTTTTGTTCCAGATGAAGCTGCACGAGAAGAAAGAGTCAGGTATCCACAGGGTGCAAGAGGTGCCTCTCGAGGACCTGGACTTATCGAAGGAGTATAATGTAGAGAAGACTTTGGGCGAGGGCAGTTTCGCGAAAGTTCTACTGGCAACGCATAGGGCCACCCAAACAAGGGTGGTCCTAAAAGCGGTTCACCAAGAACTCACGTCAGAGAAGGACTTCTTCCGGGAATTCCATTACTCGTACCATCTGAGTCCACATCCCAATATACTTTGCTCGTATGCTGTCGCCTTTAAAGCGGAGAAATGTTTCGTCTTCGCGCAGGAATACGCGCCCTATGGCGATCTTGCCGGCAACGTGAAAGCCGGTGGACTTAACGAAGATGCCTGTAAAAGAATTGCTGGTCAGCTCGCCTCGGCCCTCGACTTCATCCACTCAAAACAATTGGCTCATCGCGACATCAAGCTGGAAAACGTGCTGGTGTTTGCGCAGGATATGAGCAAGGTGAAGCTATGCGATTTTGGCTGCACAAAGCGCGAGGGCACCCTCGTGAATAAGATCCGTTGTACCTGGGTGCCGTTCCAACCACCTGAGATTCACGATATTATCAAGAATGAAAGGTACGCTTGCAAGAGGAGCTCGGACTGCTGGCAGTTTGGCATCGTCCTCTTCGTTTGCCTGACCGGCAACCCGCCATGGCAGAGTGCCGACCCGATCCAAGACCCAGACTACTCGGCTTTCCAACGATGGCTAAAGCGACGTACCACCAAAATCCCGCCGACTTTCCGCCGTTTCACCCCTAGGCTACTCCGATACTTCAGACGAGCCTTCGAGCACAAGCCGGAGAAGAGGCCGCATGTGACCGAGATCAACAAGTATCTAAAGGACTCGTGGTGCATCAGTAAGATCAGCCACAGTGCGACGTCGACGTCGGTCGATGTCAGCGAGAGCTTCGCCAGACGAGGCGATAGCCTGCTCTATCTTGATACTATCCTGGATGACCGACACAACGTAGACGAGAACAAAAACAAGCTGAGGAAGTTGCTCAACAGTTACGGCCTGGAGACTACAGTAGACCAAAAAGTCGTCACCAAAAGGATATGGGAATGGGTGATGCAATGCGACTCCAACGTGGACACAGAGCCGGGTCTGATCGGCAGCTTCAGCACGGAGGACATGTGAGAGATAGTGAGAACTTGCAGCGAGCCGTGCCTTCGGGTCACCCAGGAAGAACCGAGTAAGTTCCGAATGGGTAGCTTCTACTTGCCGACCTCGTACAGATGTGCCAAATAATCAGTTGGAGCTACCTAGCCGAGAGACACTTTCCGGAAAACTCGTTCGAAGAATGTTTCGCGGAAAAAAGCGGAACACGATCCTATTCCAGCGACGTTTCCAGAGTGTCGAAATGCTAATTACAGGCGGACCAATTACTGATGAACTTCCTTAATTAGTAAGAATGAAGATCGCGGAAAAATTCGAGAGACAATGATGTTTGTACTGATTGGTGTTAAGAGAATGATAATTTGAAATTAATATTTCCAAAAAGGGTTAATATGCAAAAGATGTCGTGAAGATGTTTAAAAGACATTTTAGTCTTTCAAGCATTATTCCTACGTTCAGAATTTTATGTTGCTGGGAATTCGAAACAGGAAATGAGATACGTCTCTTGATCATAAGATGCTCTAGCAGTTAAATGTAAATGTGATATATGTAAGTATCTAAATAGAGAAAAAACGAGAGCGAGAACGTGAGAGTGCAAGCGAGAGAGAGAGAGAGAGAGAACGATGGAAAAAAGGAGAGCATTTGCGACCGAAAGAACGATGATAAGCTGATAATTAGCTTGATGTACTAACCATAGAGACAATAATACCGGTGCATATGATTTTTGCGTTAGTCAGTTGTCCTGGTAAACCGATGGTCTTAGTGATGCCTTACGCGCGATTAGGCGCGAGGTTAGACAGTCCTTTAAAGATATTTTGTATATTATTCGAATCTGAAATCCGTTTCTGTTTATATTACTTACTAGTGTAATCTCGATTATTAGGCAAGAAATAAGGAAGCAAGAAGACTGTATAATCCAGGGATTCCCAGATTGGAGATCGTAACTCCAAACGTAGGTTCTCCTAGCGTAGATGGTGAAAATATTTTCGGAAACAATCCATTCTTAATCGGCAAATGGAGGAAGGTTTAAATTGCCCACTACGTAAACTGAGAAATACGTATCGCTCTATCTTCTAAAATTTTCATTACAATATAAGTTTAATAGTTGATTCGTGTCGAGAAAAAATGCCGAAAACGTTTAAGAATCTGGCATAGCCGAAATATGCGAATAGGGATCACAACGCGAAATGAATGATTACCGGAAGTATCGTTAACAACAAGACGTAAATCACACAAATGTAGATACATTTACATAGACAGGTATACATTCGCATTCGTGCTAGACATGTATACATATACGTGTGTATATATATACGTAGGGAAATATAGTACACATATATTCTTGTAGCAGTTTATGGTGTAGCGCATAGAAGTTCCGTTTGTACAATTAGTTACGCCATTTCGTAACGGTGATATAAGTGTAGCGTAATATTGCATGCACGTTGCGATTCCAACAGTTGTAATAGTCTTTTGCTAACGATCCTGCATTAAAACGTCCACGGATAACAACATGCGAAACGGGCATTTCGCAACAAAGCGTAAATCGGTTGCCAAATTCACTTGTTTCTTGCGATTGGATATGTCGATCCATTTAATTCGTGTTATAATCAGAGATTTACATAATAAATCCAATTATAATTACAGTTTATATATATGGCATCGAAAAACGGCATCGGTTTTCTATTCTTACTTGTAATCGTGCGGTAAACCGCGATTGAACTAATTTGCACTTTATAAATATCCGAATTGCGCAAACGCAAAATTATAAGACTGAACTAGAAAAGCTCCTGATGCATTGGAGAAAAAGAAGCATTGGTTTATTTTTATCCGCTTCCGACGCACGTAATTTCCCGCGAACATAAAATCACCAGTAAATAAATCGCAATGTATAGGACTTGTGCACGAACCCTCCCTAGGATCCCGCAAGCGGATCGTTATCCGAATGAATTGTACACTCGTAAAGATCGGCGTAAAGAACATGTTAACGATCGGAATTCATGCGAATGCGTGTTTCTATATATTTGTACGTTGAATGTGGGAGTATACACGCGCGAGCATTATAACGTCGCTACTCGACAATATTCGGACAATCGTTATTATCTTACCGCTATTCCACCATATTGTCCGAATTGACTGAGCGATAAGATAAACGAGTAGAGGAACTTTTGCAAGGAAGCCGGCGCGCGTAGCCTCCATTAATATGAAGCAATGTTTTGTATATATCGAAATAAATCTTAAAATTGTATAAAATTAATAGGTGTTGTAATTTTTCCTCGACTCTTTTAATTTATATCATCATGTACATTTTACCTATCCCTAAATTAAAATAATTATTTCATATTACTAATTATACTATCACTTGCTATTAATTATTGTTATTCATTATTAATAGCATTTACATGAATTCTGTATATATTTGTCTATCAGATAAAGATTCTTTTCTGTTGAATTTCGTGATTTCGTTATTGAACCCTGACAGCAAAAGCAACCCCATCTAACTTGCCTACACGTAAATCCATTATCTAGATTACGCCTTGTGTAACTTTTAGCGAAAGTGCAAATTGAATTGTGCATCAGCGGATTAATTAGGGCGCGTCGTTCGGATTTTTCAACCTACGCGGTCTATATCCGGCTATACTGTAGAATGGGGTGGTTAGCTATGGCTCGGGTGTCGCTATGGCGACGAACCCTGGATACCCGGGCCAGCTGAAAGCGACGAACCACCCTGCCTCTCATTCCCTCGGAATCATCCTATCCGAAGCAAATAGATGCGCAATGTAACAGGCGCGATTGTTACGTACCTCGCATTTTTTTGTGCCACAACTTGTAGCCTCGTCATAATAATTGACAGATAGACCGACAGATGTACAGATTTCTAGATCATGGGAATTACCAATGACATTACGCAACATCGAGCAAAATATCGCGTTATTTGATATTTGCATCTACGTCGAGAAACATAAGCATGCGCGCCATTAACGAAGTCATTAGTCAACTTTAATTATGTAGAAATCCCAACCAGCTCGACCTTGATGTCAGGGTAAGCACGTGAACGCGGAATTTCCAGTTTTTCTTGGAAGCGCACGCGAATAACTGAAGCAAAGGTGCAAGAGGCAGTCTAATTATTTCGCGAATCTCGAGAACACTTAAAACTTTCTCCAGTGTAGATAAAAGAAGCACGTATCTTGAAGCCTTTGTTCTGGAACAATTTAATTACATTCTGATCATATTTAATGAAATCTTCTTGTATATATTTCATGAGTTTTTCAAATTAACATTTAATTATGAAACTTTTTAATTCTCTCTTTCTATTGCTTAAATTATTTATATTCCTTGGAATTTAAAAAAGAGATTAAGATGCACAAAAATAAATTATATATATATATATATTTAAAATAAATAATAAATCTTTAATTTCGAGAACAAAGAAGTGAGAATATTGAGTAATTCGAAATTGAATCTTTGACTCTTTTAAAACAATTCAGTGTAAAAGGATTAATTAAAATCTTTAAAATAC
>NJRQ01000024.1:1003566-1113595 GCA_003063805.1 Aphaenogaster ashmeadi | reverse complement strand
GAAGAGGTGGATGGGAGGGAGGGAGAGATAGATAGATAGATAGACGAAGGGGAGCACCGATGGACAAGAGCGACAGGGCATCGACGATAAAGGGTGAGACGTGTTTGTGGCATATTAGTATACGTAAGTAGGAGACTTGTGACGTCATGCATTCCACCAGCTGGTCGAGAGACGCCGGCGGCGTCGCTCGTCTTGTTGCCATGCCCGTCTTTCTTCGACATTGTAAAACACCGAGGGACGCAAGAGGGAAGCCACGAATTTTCAGGGGACACCTTAGGACAAGTTCTCGAGATCCTTGTACTACCAACCGGGTACAAAACGGAATGCTATACAGGTTTTTTGCCGGCCGGATATAGGTCGTAATAGAGAAAGAGTTGTAAGATAGATACACAAGAGAGATAGAGCGCTCAGGTATAATTCACAGATGTCCATGATATCGAAGATCTCGAGTTTTTTTCTGAAAAAAAAAAGAACGAAATTTATCTAAGAATATATAATTTGTATATTTTTTTTATCGAAAGACATTCAATATTTGTTGTACTTTGGTTAGTTTAACTAACTCTCTTTTGTTAGTTTGGCTAACTCTTTCTAGATTCTAGTCGACAAGCGATTAGTCCTTACAACATTAAAAACATCATTAGCAGTATATATCAACTTAAGTTATGTAGTAGCCAACTGGACTCGGTCTTCCCTATGTAAAGGTCTGGACGAGAGGAATGAGTCAAAATAATATACAAAGTCGAACATAGAAAACGAAAATTGGCCGCGTATGAAACGTAACTCCGTCCTGAAGCTGTAATTCTGCCTGGGACTCGGTGGGTAAAAGAGGTTGCGGACGACCATGAGTTGTTTCTTATCGACCTGTTTTAACTTTTATGGAGTTAACTAACTCTGGTTAGTGTGACTACCTGTCTCTTTCTAGGTCATAGTCGGGCAGCTATAGATAATGCAGGTCGAGAAACAAAGCTCGGTTAACCGTCGGCGGTCTCGAGTCTTATCGACACTGCTGGAATTTTAGATCGTTTATCCAAGTTCACTGTGTGAAACTCTATTTTCAGCTTAACTTTAAACGTGTATAGTCCACATATGGGACGACATATTGAAAAGCAATGTCTTAAAAATTTGGTTTCCCAACGTTAGCTTTTGTGTGCCAACACAATGGAGTGGCTCGTTTTAAGGGTGCGGACCTGTAAGGATTTGAAACGAGAGATCCTTGGAATCAAACCGGGAACCAAATCTCCTAGGCCTTTCGTTTGTCATTTTTCGAACGACCTTTTTGAACGCTCTTGATACTAACAATAAGCTAGGCAGATTCTACGGATTAATATCCTCTTGCTTGCTTATTTATCCAATATGTTGCTACTTACAAATCTTTTTATTTCAAAATTGTCATAATTGTTCCTATTCATCTATTTGGTGGATTTTTTTATGTAAATATTAATATTTTTTAATTATATTTTATGGGTTACAATATATATGTAGAAGCTAAAATAAAACAATAACAGAATGCTTCTATACAATTCAATTAATGCTACCAAATATTTCTCGCTCTTGGCGAAATCGTGTTTCGAATTTGGAAGGACAGCTTTCCTAAAACAATACTGATTCAATGACTTGGAGGCGATTGAAAACATCATCCGCGTAAATCGATCCATCTTCCATTTTCGGCCAAGTGTTAAATGGGTTCTTTGTCCCGCGTAGCAATAGCATAACCATGAGCGTTTTATTCGATTCCATCGACTGGCGGCGCGTGTCATTGCATTTCTACGAATGCGCGATAGTCATTCCGCGCCCATACACCCATCGTGTTCATATAGTCGAATATCGGGGCCAGACTATCTCGCGCAATCAGACCCATATCGATAGTCACAGAGCGGTCCGGCGCGGCGCGGCGGCACATGCTCGATTCGCGTATTATCCCCGCGACGTGCGTTTCGATCTTTGAACGTGTGGGTGCGTGCGTGCGTGCGTGCGTGCGTGCGTGCGCGCGCTTTTTCGTCTGCCTATCGGCATTCAAATCGATCGTACGGCAAATTACACGAGACTCGTATCTCTCTAGCTATTGTTGTCAGCATTGTCAGTGAATCTCGACAGATCTTCGAATTAATGATCGCCAATTACGGCATTTGCGGCCAATTATGTCGGTAATTGGCCGTAATGCTGATAACGCGCGCGCGCGCAATTCTTTCACGCGTTTACGCTCGTAAGATAATCAGCGATGAGAGAAGAATAACGAGTAGAAAATTGGATGAATATCGGATGAATCATATATCGAATATGCATTATTAATCCCTTTGGTGTTAAATAGACTGCCGCGAGACATGCACATTGCACGTTATGGTTCTTGTGTAGTTTTACTCTTTCTTCAAAAATTGTTATACATACATTCTCTCAAAAACAATTTAATTTTGTTGAAATTATAGATTTTTTATCGTAACGTCATGCCGGACGTGTTGGAAGGATTAAAGACCATCGAGGCCAAACGTTAAAACGGATTAACGTTACGTGCAAATGCCGCGGAGAAAAAGTTCCACACGTAAACCCTTTTACGATTCCACGAGCGCGGAATCCGTCAGGGTTTTAAACGCGATATTGCGTGATTAAGCAAAGTTCTGTAATACTGAAACACACAAATTATGTCGAAATAGTTTGATAAATTAGAGAACGGCATAATATATTTTCAAATCCGTCCCATCCTCATAAGTTAATGCACTCACATAAATATTAAATCGCTATATTTTTTCGCTTATCAATGTTATCGACAATGTTTTCCGAATTCATATTGTAGGTTTCTCGCGAAAAATACCTTTTTATCTGCGAAATATATTTAATAAAAATAGGAAGGTTGAAAATAATAATTAAGATAAAATACCGTAATCATTGTAAATTACAATAAATCGACTTTAAATTTTATTTTAAAAAGATTAAGTTTGCTCTACTAATTTAAACACTTTGTGTATAGGTGGTATATTAGCGACAGACTCTAAGGTGCAAGCTTGCCCCAAGTTTTTTAAACAGATAATTCTATCGGACATCGCGACCTATTTTCTCGAATAATCTGAATACGTGGTGTAATCTGCGAGTTGGTAATTTCAACTCCTTCTAGTCAGTTACTCGCGAGAAGTTAGAATTTTATGTAGGCAAGCTCTAATAAGTGGGATATAAAGTCTTGGCCAGTTAGTAGCTCGTGCTCGCGAACTCGTTGCTTTCGAACCCTCGTATCATGCGTTTTTCTTTTTAACTTCAGGATCGCCATTACTTTATCACATAAAGTTATTATTATTTATTAAATATTGGCTATCTTCGTCTCCATTGATAAATTATAAAATAAACTACACAAATGCTGCAATGATGTATAAAGATATTATCTTTGTATGAAAATTCCTTAAAAATTTCGTATAATCTTTATCAAGATTGTTAAACATATCGTGACAAAAGCGTGAGCGTAGCCGCGCGACTAATTAAATCATGCATTCATTAAATTATAGTCACACGCCAGCGTGCGCACGAGCGTCCTTCGTTGACCTCCTTTACGACTTGACAGTGCGTATATAATTCCGCGATACAAATGATCTTTTTCTGTAACGTTGCGCTCTCTCGCATAATGGTTCCTAGTATAGGGGGAACTCTTATATATTTGTTATCAACATGTCATAGACATATATGATGAAATATATTTTTAACAAATACCCTGCAATTAATATTTTCTTGGCAAAATTTCTCTTTTGACGAAGATAAAATGGATGGTCTCACGAGAGATTTTCGATCATCGTCAACGTATTGATCGAGGTTGGCAAAAAATAAATTGTTTACCTTTAAATTTAATTTATCACGATTCAAAGTTTAATTATTCGACTATCGACTATCATCGCAACTACCGACACTATGCTATTCAGAGTTGTTATTTTTCTTAATTTAACCATCAATCTTCGCGAGGACGATTCTTGGAGAATCCGATCGATTCAAGGCATATCATAACCGACGTTAGGCGCCAACCTCAGGGAATGAAGAAACGCGGATGAGGTGTCGCAGTGATGACGCTAACGAACAGTGAGTTTCCGCGTAGATGCATGTCATCGTGTGCACAGCAGACGTTGACGTAATCGTCATAGTGTGTTATTAGTAATTATTCCGGTGCGCTTATGCCTATGCGCGTCAATCTAGCCGCGTTTTCCGTCTCTGGTACAGCACGACGTAAGCTGCAGCTCGTAAAACCGAACAGCGTACTTTGAATGCATTTCGGACTTGGCGGATGACTATCTTTGGATCTATGCCACGCAGCGTGAGAATGTCTTTACATTCGCTTGGCTTGTCACGCGACTCGATGACGACCGCCTCCAATTATTATTCAAGCATTTCATTCTCATTCGATACATCTTTTTTAACGTGTCGCTCATTCTAGCGCATATGCAATTTGATTCGAGATAATCCCAAATTTTAAACCTGCAATTTGGTAAAAAGAAATTCAAATTCTGAAGATAAATATGTGTATCTTTTGTATTGATATTATTTCTGACAAGGAAAATAAGAGAGGGGTGTTATGCCTAATAAAAATCAATTCTTCTTACAAACAAATATGCTTAATATGTTCAACATTTACATACAATCAAATCAACAGCAATAAAACTCTCTCAAGAAATGTCGCTTTTTCTCTAGCTACTCTTGGACAAACAAGACACATATTGAAAAAAGTTCCCTTGGAATGTGAGGCCTGTCGTCATCGTTATTTGCAACATTGACGATTTCGAAAACGGAAAATACGCTATAAATAAGTTCAAAGTGCATAAAAAGAACGTCATACATCTTATACATCTCCTTTACATGGGACGCGGTGCAAGAATCACGGCGCGGCGTGCCGCTGCTCGAGAAGGAAGGGTTGAGACGCGCTAATCCCCGATGTCGCGGCTAACGGGACATCGCTATAGACAGCGCGAGCAACGTACACGCGGCTCTGGCGCAGGCAGGCAGGCAGGCAGGCAAGAATCGTCCTATCGCGTGCCGCGCGCGGCTCTACTCGCGGAAGGTCAGTGACAGAAAAGCGGGCGTCGCGTCGCGTCGCCTCGCCTCGCGTCGCGTCGCGTCGCGTCGCGGGGTTCTCCCAAAACAAAAGAGTCATCGGCCTTTACGCGGGATCTCCGCGCCGCGCCGCACCTCCGCCCACGGGGTATTCACACGGGTCGGTTCCGCGGGGGTGGTTCGCCCCTTCCGACACAGTCGCGCATTCCAGGGGTAAATGCGCCGAAGCGCGTGCGCCTCGCGAGCGACGCGAGGCGCCGCGCCGCGCCGCGCCGCGGCGTGGCCGCTCCAAATCGCGAAAGCGCATCGTGACGGTTGCTACTATTTTCGTCGACGGATTCATCGCGGAATGAGATCAGTGCGCTAAATTTATGACGATGTGCGAGCAGCACGCGCGAGCGAACCAACATCTTCCACTCCATGCATGTCCTAAAGCGCCGCTACATTAGCGCTCACTGAGCTCGCGCCGCGCTTTAGTACATCGTTAAATAGTCTCCCTGCGCGCTTCTGCCAAGTGCCAAGTAGTGGCCCAGGGCCGTACTATTAAATGGCGTGTCTCCCGAACCAGAATCTTTTGTCTATAAGTTTTATTGAGCATGTTTAATTAAAGACACATTGATTTAATCAGTACGTCACTAATTTTACGAATTATCATTGTACAAATTAATAATTATGCCTTATTATATTATGTTTTGCTTATGCCTTGTTTTATCTTCATTTAAAAGTAATTTCATTATTGTTCTCTCTGTCCCCCCCCCCTCTCTCTCTCTCTCTCTCATATGAATATCTGTCCTACTGTAGATTCGTCGAAAGATGCTATTCGATATTTTTCTGAGAATAACGAATAATTGAAATACCCGTGAGTACGTTGTGTACTAACTCGAATCCTCCATGGACTGACATGTGTTTCCACTCATTGCCAAATTTGACGTTTCTACGAGGCATCATCCTATAATCGCACTAAGATTGCAAGTTCGAGGTAAAGACTTGGTTCCGAGTACACTTTTCTCGATTTTACTCGAGAAAATTCAATTCGAATAATTTAAAGGCATACGCCTCGTTTGAGTGCGTCAAGTTACTACCTTCTCATTTTTCTCAAGACTCAAAACTGACGAAATGAGCTTGATAATTACGTCTCGGTATATCCGCATGTTTTTCAAACACGCATCGCGCAATGCAAAGGCCGCGCGATAACGCGTCATTACTCGTTACGCGCGAATATATGGCAGCTCCAAGGTAGTACTCCGACATAAACAAACGTGTTCATTACTCGCTATACCACTGGTTAATTTATCATAATTTATCATCCTAGATAAATTTATATTGTTTATATTATTTATTATTTATTGCTATTTCAATTTTTAATTCACACACACACACATTTGTTATTCCGTAAATGTGAATAAAATTAAGTTTTTCATTTTCTCTGTAACAACTATTCAATATACCTTCATTCGAGTTAAAAACATCATTTTTTAATTCGAAAATGTAGGCGTTAAAAGAGTAGGTATTACTACCGCGATCTAAATACTTTCCCGATTACGTAGATTGACACGAAGGAATGATTGGAAATGTGCAGAAGCTCGACGCATTGCTAATCGACAGGTTAATCGCCTTCAGGAAGACAACGGTCATCGCGCGTTAAATATGCGCACGTGCGCGCTACACGAGCCTAAGATGTGATTAAGATTAGCGCGAAGGTTTTTTCCCGACTTTCGATCGAGTATGAAGATGTCTTTTCTGCGGTTGGATGCTGACTAGAATACGTTGTTTTACGGTCGTGGATATAGCTCTGCGAATGCCGCGCATGGTCAATGGAGTAATATCGGAATCTCGCGCAACAGCTGCACGTTACCGTAGAAAGTATTATAAAATTATGTTGGCATATGTTAGCAAGAAATTATTTCCGTCGATAAAGATTAGTTATATATAGAAGCGGCATAATTCTTGTCGATATGTGTGTGCTACGATATTGAAGAAAATTTTAATTTTAAAGGCTACTAAAAAAATTCGCCAACAACAAGATTCCAAAGTCTTTTCATTAGTTACTTGAAGACCAGTGCCAATATTGTATTTAATTTTAACGATTTTAAACGAGCGCACGAGCGACATTTACAAATCGAGTTATCACTTTAAAACGTTCGTAGCCAAGACTGCCATTATCGTAATCTTATCAGCAACAGCATTCGCCACCGTGCGCAGGATATATGTGCATATTCCCCGGTCGTGCGTCCGAGATATCGCCTACGTCATGTGCGAGCACGAATCCTTCGTACGTGCAGCAGTTTCGTGTCACGCGACTGACGCATGAAGAGCCTATATCCGTGAGATAAAGGCCACGGGTTTGCATAAGGACACAAGCGCACGATATAAATGCCCCGACAATCGAGACACCCGGTATACGAGAGGCACCATATTCTGCCGCGCACAACTTACGCCGGACATTTCGTTCATTGTTCGAAACAGTTTGCGGATTTTGATTGCAAATAGTTGAGCTAAACCACAGATAGTTTATCGACGAAAGGTGGATGAATTATAGTTGGCCAATAATGTTAGCTGTGCACGATATTTCACAGATACCTCTAAATAAATCTACGATCGCAGATTACCGAATGTTTCGGGATATCGAGTAACGTAAGTGTGCGTCGTCGCATATGTAGGATCATACTCTACTGTCTTACGATTATACATATATAGTCGCACCAGTGAAATCGAGCACCACTGGCTTACACCGACTGTTTAGAGTGTCGGAAGAAGTCACGTCTGTGTCGGTAAATTCGCGCTGTTCGGCAAATATTGTTACACGAGCCCCACTTGTTATAATATCCGCTACGAAGCCTTCGCGCTATCATATTTCGCTCAAACTCATAAACGGTTGGAATCTTTATGATATTATAAAGAATAAAGATATTAGGCTTAGATAATTTTCTTCATTTTAATCTTTGGCATTCTACTTGATTTAATTATACCGAGTTATGCGCAAAAGGTCAAAAGACGCACATTTGCAATAAACGGGAGTCACGCGGTACGATAAAACAAATTACACGGAACACCCTTTTATCGATCGCGATGGAGTCTCCGAGCACGGGCACTCTTGCCGAGCTAGCGATCAGCGGAGATGCCAGCTGATCTCCCTTTGTATTGTCTCGTATTATTCTCAACGGACAACGGTGCCTTTTAATCAGTTGCTACGTCCGGTCAGCATGTAACTTTGTGCAAACGTAACTTTGTAGCTGACTCTCTCTTCTTCCGTGGCGTGTTTAAAAAGTAATTTAAAAAGTTACGCAAAATACGAAAGCTCATAAGCGTACTCGCGAGACCAAGTTTTACGAAATCGATCTGGTGGTCGCGAAAAACCGAAAATATTTCGCGTTCAAATGGTTTGGATGTCATCGTACTTTTGGTTTACAATATTGCAGTGAACAAAGTCTTGCCTTTTTCGATACTATGTATTTCAATGAACGGTAATTTAATAATAACGTTTATCTCAATAGTCTTTGTTTCAGTGACAGCAAAAGACTGCAATGCACAATTACAGCTTTTTGAAAATAAAAATCTGTTTTTGATTATTGAATATTCATAGGCAATGCTATATGCATATATTTGGCGGAGAGATATTGTTATTACGAGATTACTTAAACTAATCCTCGAAGCGTGATGAAAATTCGATTTCAATAGTATCGACTGCATACACGACATGCAAAATATAGGATTGATGGAAATTGTTGATGGAGAACGAGTAGTTTAGTGTCAATTCCAAGTTTAGTGTCAATTACGAATGCAATGATGTCATCATAAAAACGATTGATATTAATATCTTACGCATAGTTCCATTGTATGCATTTTTTTGTAGAATCGTTCAAGAAAATAAAGAATTGGTGCGTTTTCCGATTTTAATATGAATGAGCGACTGAAGATTGGTAAGTTAAAGCCGTTCGTTCGATGGATTCGTGCCAGATAATTTAATGCTGACGATTCAGCTTGAGAGAGAGAGTCCAAAACAATGATTGCCAAACATTTTATGATCACGTTACATGATCAGCGGCAAAAGCAATGTTTTCGTCGCTCTTGTCGTTGAAACCCGTACTGGCATAAATAATGTCGCGCGACCTCTCCAATATCGCTCCAATTTTGATAGTATTGGCAAAATAAAGCATGAAAGTGGCAATTATCAAACTGGCGTAAACCACGAATGACAAAGAGAAAAAATAAAATAAATAAAAATTACTGTATAACGAAATTTATGTTTCATACTGATTTATTTTATTTTGCGGCGAATATATAAAATCACATTTATAATATTCTTGTGTGTCTCTTTGAGAGACGCGAGAGTGAGAGAAAGAGGAGGGAGAAGGAGAGAGCGCGGAAGAGAGATTATTCGCTCGGTCCGTTGTTCGCTCATTAAAATGCGTTATCCGCGATCGAGTGTACGTATATCGATCACAAGTCAACGGGCTCATAAAAATTCATTCGATTCCGGAATAAATATGCGTCTCGCGAGTTTCGTTAAAGTTTAAATGGGACGCGCTTCTCCATTTCGATGCCTAGTACAAACTATTAAGCTATGAAGCCACTATCTGGCGACGTTTTGCAAAAATCTTCACGCAACACACATTCTTGAAAATGTATTTGCAATAAAATCAAAATACAGATATATTTACTTCGATTATTGTTGGACAAAGGAAAAATATGCAAATGAAAATTGCGATCGATAATAGTTTGACATGATCTAGTCTAGTAGTAAGAATAGTCGTTTTATTCGTGAGAAAAGTTTCTCGGTTTTTTCCATTTTAAATTTCTAATCTTACAGGAATAATTTTTGAAAAGTCGATTATCGGCATAGAAAACCGTGTCTCCGTTATATCGAATGCGCGTGATTCTCGGCTAGTTTACGGGACGCACGCAACGTTGAAATTGGCCGTGTTCCAAACTCGTAAGAATCGCCTTGACGACAAGACTTTCTAGAACTTGTGACGGCCGGCGATTAATTTGCATTCCGGCATTACGCGAATATCGGTATGCTGCCGATCGCTCTCGGCAAAAGTGACACGCGCGATCGGAGGAACGATGCGAAATTCCGTCGGCGCGCCGCCGCCGCGCCGATGCAGGCCACCGCCGCGCCGCGCGCCAGCCTATAAATAATTCCTAATCCAGTGATCGATCGTCTTTTCCTCTCGCGAAGCGCTCTGCCAAGCGATGTCGACGGGGTAGCCCTTCGCTTTTATCGTACGAACGGAATCGAAGGATTAAGCCGCCATATGCGTGTCTTTTATGCTTTGACCCTTCGTTCGACGCATACTACGTCGCGCATGAGAGCACGATTTAAACGACTTTAATTATACGCGAACGCTTTGTTATAGGGCTTCGAGACGGCTTTGATGGACTGGAATATCGAATTAATTACAATTGTAATCCAAATTTTTGCAAACATAGAACGATATATTAAAGATGTAGGTAAGAAGGCATCTACGTACCTATCTTGTACTTTTTCGTTTCAGGACTTTTTGGTTGCCGATCGTAAATAGATGATAAAATCTCAATTCATTCCTCCGATATACACGATCCATTGAAATTCCGATTCGTAAAACTTTCGTTAATGATACATAATAACAAAAATGTAATTAACAAAAAGGCGATAATATTAGAAAATGATGCGATAAATTATGCAAGATGAAGGCAAACAAGGATTATGCGCGGTGATACAAACAACATAAAATGGTCGTGTAGCAAATGTTTCGGCAAGCGACATTGAGCGGAACCGCGACGCTTCTAGGTTGAAGACTACTTCGAGCGGCCCACTTTCTTTACTTTCACGCTGCCGCCGTTCTTCTTTCATAGCGTTTGCCGGCGCAGGCTTCGGCTAACTCGATGACATGAAAACTGTAAGAGGCTCCTTGTATGTAGACTTTGTTTCTGTCGTGTATATACGCACGCACGCATACAAGTACAGAATGTGTTATCGTTACTGCTTGGCGCTTAATAACATATTTACCGACTAATTTGGAATTGATATATTCTTAATAAAACTATGTAAACGAGATCGTAAATTTGAACCGCATAGGTGGCAAATAAACGGAAAAAACTCATATTCTCCATTTGACTTTACACGTGTAGACTTTTAATTTAGACGTCCCATTGAGACTTTTGTCAACGTAAAATTGACTCTGAATTGATGAAAGAATCTATTTGGAAAGGAACGCTGATAGAGAGAGGAACGGAATACTTGTTGTTAGTATACATGGCGGCTGCGCTCGACGTCGACGTCGGCGTCGACGTTGACGTCGTCGTCGTTCTTCAACATGCAAACGCGGCGTTGCCGCAAACAATTTCTAACGGGTCTTGATTTCCTCGACCGCGCGGCGCGGCCGAGGAACAAGAGGGAACAAGAGAGAACAAGAGAGTAGAGAGCCTGAAGGTTAACCCACGTTCGCGAAGCAGCGCGAGGCGCGAGGCGCGAGCAGTGCCCCTTGCCACCTTGCCGGTGCGTTCCTCATCCGAGAATCGTGTCCGGTATTCGGCAAATGAGAACGGATGCATATGTTTCGCATTAATTAGGGAACACGCACGCGCCTTTTTAACGTGAACGCGTGGCGCTCCATTGTGCAATTTTTCCATTCACGAAAAAATACAATACAATTCGTATTAAATGTCGAATCACGCGCGGGCGCAAAGTTTTATCAATTTTTAAATTATACACAATATTTTCATGTCAAATAATAATTATATAATAATTGGAAACGCACAATCGGCACTTACGAAGCAATAAAATATTAAGGTAAATCAATGAAAGGTCACTCGTGACATTTCGACGACATATTGAAAATGCTAGTGGCGGTTATATCCGATTGTTTATTATTCGCTGCTTTTTGAAAACTGTCCTCAACTCAACTTATTCGAAGGGCGTTTCTCGTTTTCGATGTTTTCTTATATTGCGAAAAGTTGAAATGTGCTCGCAAAGAGCAGTACTTTGCATAATCTCGCTTCAAGATGGCTACGCCCTGACGAAGTAGTCTCAACTTTCGGGCGATAGTGTACATCGGCCGGGCCGGCGATCGATGCCGGATGCCATTTTCAAATTCGAATTCCGGCCGCGGACGAATATCGGAGAAACACGCTCGAACCTCAAATTATCCCAAGTTGCCGATGCGAGTCGTCGTCCTAGTTCCGTAAGTTATATTATGCGAGTACGCAAATAACTGCGAGGTGGGATTTTAAAAGGGAGGCCAACGTGCGTTCGCCGATGCGTATAAAGCCGATATCTCACGCGCGCGAGCTCGAGCACCGGAAGTGTGTTTACACGCGGGTGTCCGTTCCCTCGTAATATAATAGAACAAAGTCATGCGATTTTGCTTGAAAAAAATTTATTCGATGATTTAACATCGAAAGAGAGTAATCGACCAATCACGTGTGCATTGTAACGTAAAGTTTGATTACGGAAAGTTGTGTTACTTTGTAAATTAAACGATCCTAAAAAAGTTTCTTTAATGTAGCGCATAGTTACTCCCCCTCCCCTTCCCTCCCCCCCCCCGGCGCAATCTGACCTCATTTTACGATATCGAAAAAAGTTTTTCATCTCGGGGATTCCTGCATTATTCGCGCGCGCGTGGAGGAGGGGGGGGGGAGAGAGCGCAGCAAACATCTCATCGAACCATGTAATTAATATACAACAATATATATATATATATATATATATATATGTATAAAAGTAAAGAACGTTGTGGAATACGTGTGATGTGTGTTATTTTTGACGGCGTTTTACCATCGGCGATTTGATTGGACGAAGTAATGAATTTCCATTGGAAAAAATATCGGAAGTGACTAGATGCATCGCGTCGTGAAACGTTAACATTGTTGTTTTATACCTCGAGATAAATTCTCTGAAATGTAATGGATGGAAATTCACTATCAAGATATAAAGTCGACAGAAAAGTTTGGAAATCAATGACTAATATATATATATCACGACTTTTATCTGTCGACAATTTCTTGCGCTTACATATCGATAACAGGAAACGTTATCGCATCCGTATCGAACAAAGGGTCGCTGTATAAAAAGATGATCGTGTTATATCCTCACTCTCACGGGTTTCGCTCTCTCTCTCTTTCTCTCTTTCTCTTTTTATCTTTCTCATGTAAGGATATTTTCATTTATGTCGTAAAAATTATTACATTATAAAAATTAATATATTTATATTATTCAAAGTAAGATATCCAAGTAAGGAATTTCTTCGAAAGAAAATATGTCCTTGATTTTTTTTAACGAAAAATTAGAAACCCGCGACATTCGCGCACAAAGCATGTCGCACATTCCGAGAATTAATATCATCGACGATATCGATTACATAATGAGAATCGAGAATCGATAACGAGATGCATCGCCTTCTCTCCCGGTATCGATCGTAATACAACTCGGAGTATTAGTGATTCAAGTTTTTAATGATGTCGTCAAAATTGGAATATACAATATACGTGTTTCGTCGCGGAACTGATGATGCAACAGTTACAAGTTGGAGAAAATGCTCGTGTATAACTAGAATATAAATTAATTTCCTTTAATGGAATAAAGATACATATTTTGCAATACATAGAAGGAATGCCTTGATGCGTGGATTATTTTTCTTGTAAACTATATTCTTTAATACGTAGTGATAAATAGAATACTATCTCTTGCCAGTTAAAGTCGTCTTACAATTTATTACGTGATATATTCTTTAATCCTCATCCAGTGATCTTTTTGTTGTGGCTGAATCCTCTCAGTATATTTTTTATTTGTTATAATTGTGAAATGATTTTTTTAGTAAAAAATATAAATGTAAAATTTAAATTTAGTAACAATAACTCTATCGAAAATAATTTCAATAATTTTTCAAGAGATAGGAATTAGTCGATATCAAGTTACTAGTTGCGAATGAAAGATATCGTGGTTACGTTCGCATCGTCCTTGGATGTAAACGGACATAACGCTGCGTAGCACCGAGAAGAATGCGGTACTCTCGAACAACCCATTTTCCACGAGTGTAAAGAATATCTATTTGCTAAAATCCAGATCTCAACACGGGTTAGAGATATACCATAAAAATCTTAATTGTCTACATCGTTATGTATTACAATTACAGAAAGTTTATAGAAATCTTATTCATAGACTTTTCTTATTATTTCTTATGTAAAGAGCTCGTATAGCGTACTGACTTTTTTCTCCATGTGTCTTGATTTAATAAGTTTTATATGTGTTGTGTGATGAATGTGATAAAATCAAAATAATTTATATGCTTTTTTCCACTCGTCAAAAGATATTTCATTCTTTGTTATCGAAAATAAAGTATAACGATCATGAGGCGCGCAATCATTATATAATAAAATGCTAAATTACAAACTGACGTATCCAGGACACAACTACTCTCGGGTTAAAAACATAGGCGTGTTTATATTTTTGCAATACCCGGGCATCGTTATCCGCTATCCAACATTTCACGCGACTAAGCTCGCGCAGTCGGCAGCTCCACCTTATGTACCGAGTGGCAGGGTTAACTTGAACAGCAAACACGATAATAACTGGATACCTTGACGCGACTGTACCTTTCCCGCATCGAGAATCGACGCGCGCGTCGCGTGTTCCACGATAAGATGGTAAAATGCGCTGTCAGATCTCGCTCTCGGAGACTCTCGAGCGGACATTCACCGCATCTTCGATTCTAAGCATTTATCGATACACAATGAAAATTAATTCTGCAGTCGACAGAAATTTTCTGCGAGAAAAGTAATTTTGAAAAGAAAACATTTTCTGACCATTCGATATTCAATGAAAGAAAAGGTGAGTAGGAACCAAAGGAACAATAGACATTTCAGAAATTCTACAACCTAAGTATTAAATGACTCTCGAGAACCATTTTTCTCGTAGAGCTAACAATAAATTGTCCGATCGCTTAGGGTCTTTCTACAATGCTGAAAATGCGACTTGGCCATAGAGAAATATAGCTATAAATTATCTTCATTATTCTTGCCCATACTCAACAGATACCAAGGTAACGGTTATTCGTGCAATCAATACCAACACGACACATATTTTAAAAAGATATCTCTGTTCTTGCTCCCTCTCTCCCTCTCGGTTTTTCCAAGTTTTACAAATTCGACGGGTATGAGAAAATATCTCACGTGCCGAGAAGAAAACATCCCGCCGCGCCGTTCGCGCGCTTCACATTCAGGATCTTCAAGTTCGCGTTTCGCATCCCGATCGACCTTATTATCGGCATCGAGAGCGAAGGAAGAAGAGGAACGTATGGATTTACGAAAGATCGTGTGGCTCGCGGGCTACAGGCATAACGCGAATATAGCTCGGAAATCGATAGCGGGCTGTGCAATTCACTTAATGGCATCCCCTAAGCAGCAAACCCACTGGACGTGATAAATCGCGAAGGTTGCCAGACTATTTAGATACGCTGTGTGTTGCGTGCGTGCAGAGATGGGGCGCGGGAAATGGCATTTCAACTGACAATATCCGATATCCGATACTAAACAAGCGATATGTAATAAACCTCGCATCTTTATGTTAATCGTGAGCGAAAAGAAAAATGATACTTTTGAAACGTCTGTTTCTCTAGCTAAGTCGATAAATCGTATTCTTGATGAATAATTGTCGCATGACTACTTTATCTGATACTTGAGATGTCGCGAGCGAGTGCGTAACTTTTTAATGCTCAAGTTTTCTCAATAAAGAAGTAGCGGTATATTTCGCAAATTAGTTGGAACAAAAGCATTAGTGAGAACTCATCTGTAATTTTTAGAGTATGGCGTATTCTTCTTGAGGAAGAAATTTCGTATTTTAAAATAGGCTTATTGTTAGGCTACATGATAATATTGATAATACTAGCAGCGACGATTACAGTCTATGTCAGGAATACTTGTATATATTTTTAAGCCGTTTAAATTATCTCGACATATAATATGTATTAAATTAGCAAAAAGAAAGATATTTCGTACGTTAAACACGCGAATAACCAACTCGCGTATTCGTGCATGTCAAATATTCGCTAAATTTATCAAAAGGACGAACGTCGCGTTGCGTTCGCGGAGCGTTTTCGGATTTATCGTACACTCGAGAGAGGAAGAGAGAACGGGTTTTCTGCGTATATACCGTGCTACAAAATAAATATCCCCAGGTCGGGGTTTCTCGACCGATTGTCAAAGAACCCTGACCAGCCGCGCCCTTATTCGAGTTACGCTCGTTGCCACGCCACGCAAAAACCGCGCGTTTGCCGCCGCAGCGTTTAAATATCGAGGCGATATCTTGTCCAGCGTTTCGCGCACGGCGGGTTAAAGGCGATGCAAAAGCGAAGCTGGTTCTCTCTCCTCCACCCCCCTTCCCCCCCCCGCCTCCCACTCTATCCTACGAATCTCGCCGAGTTAAATTCCACCAAATCACTCGTCGTCGTGAAGCTAACTTCTTGTCTGTATTGAGAAATTAAAACAAGTTGGTTCGTAGAATCGATTTCTCTTTATCGGTCCTCACCGAGGCGGAGGGCAGATAGTGGATAGGTAATGTTTCAACACATTGAATATCTCGCTCGACAGTAGGAAGTTTCTAACGATCGCTTTTCGAGCTTGCGAAAATGCCTCGAAAAATGGGAGGATCATTAAGAACTACATCTAGCTATCTATCGTACTTAATATACTTTCTTTAAAACATCAAAGGATCGTTGGGACTGGAAATACATAATCATTTCGTTTATCCGCGTGATCGTAGATAGCAGCGATGTAGTATCGGCTATCGTTCTTTCATTGATATATCGAAAGCTTGAGGAGACACTATTTCCGGGATTATGTTGTTCGTCGGCGAATACGCGCAGCCGATCTCGTCAGATTGCGGATCGCGATGCAAACCTATTGGCATTGGTCGCGCCGCGCCGCGCCGCGCCGTAACATAGCGGCGAGATCGTGGAAATCGCAGCACTGATAGCGAGACATTCAATTTTGAGCAAGTAATGGATGAAGCATCTCGATGTTAATTCCTAACATCGTTATTTTATCGATTAATATTAATCGATAACTTGAAACAAATGTGTTATAATTTCCATGTACTTTTATTTTCTTCGTCAATAATTTCAAAAACTGTCTTTTAATACGTGCCAGGATAAAGGATTGAAAAAAGTGACAGAGCAATAAGATGACTCTGTTGCGCTTAACTGTTCTATTCTCAGCGCTACAATTACAGACGAAAGCGCCTTATGCCATTCGTCGCAAATGACCGTGTGTTAATTTTTACCGTCTAGAACAAACGTATTAGAGTCGATTTCGGTAGGTCCATCGCAGGGTGGAAATCTGGATTTATCCAAGTTTTTCGGTTTCGATCCCCGCGAGAAACTTTGAGGCGCGAGTAAGAAGAAGTGAGTCTCGAGGGAATCTCCGTATCGCGATATCTCGTCGGCAAAAAAATATGCGCGAGTGCTGGTTTCTTCGAAGGAGGCCGCGGTGGAATTCCCCGATCGCGTCGGTGCTGTCGCGAGCGATCAGGTGGCAGTTTGGCTCGACTCGACTCCCGATTCCCGAGCGATTCTCCGAACGCGCTCTTGACACGTCAACAAGACGAATACGCGCGACATCTCCATATAGTATCGGTATCGGTATCGGTATCGGTATCGGTATCGGTATCGGTATCGGTATCGGTATCGGTATCGGTATCGTCATCGTTGTCGAACGTTAGAGGATTGCCTCGCACCGCGATCCTCCCTATGACTACGTGACGTTGATAGGATAAGAAAACTTGAAAATTACCCGTCTATTTTGGTCACGGCGAAACACACCGTACCGTTTACAATAAACCCGTAATATCTCGCGGTTGATCGTTAGCCAGGATGTCCCCCCTGACGCGCGAACGAACGGGAGTAACGGGCGAGGGGGGCAACGCTCGGTGGCGGACGTGTGGACGGAGGTTGCTCAACTTGACATCGTCGTGACGTCATTGAAAATCACTTTACCTCAAGCAGAAACGAAACAAGTCGCTCCCGTTGCCGTTGCCGTTGTCGTTCGCACGTAAGTCACAGCGCGGTGAGAGCGAGCGAACGTCAGCGAGAGATAAAGTTATCGAGTCGGAGAGAGAGAGAGAGACGGTCCTCGCGCACGTAGGCCCCCGCGCTTCCTTCCACCGCGGCCTGGCAATGGCACGTTGTCGTTCTTTGTTCTTCCTTCCTGCTCGCGCGCGACTCCTCTCGCGCTTCTCTCCCGTAAGCCTCTTCTCCTTTTCCGTCGCTCCTTCTCGCGGGTTAGCCGCGCACGTTACAGCTAACGGAATTAATCCGGAGCACAATTGGCTGGTTTACACAATTCGTTCGTTATACGTATATATATGTACCTATACATATATAAGTGTAAATATTTGTGTGTGTGTGTGTGTGTGTATAAAAAAAAATATATATATATTATATCTTTATTATGTGTCACTAGGTATAACGATGTACACTGTATATCGGAGCAACGTCAGATGCGCTACCGTTAACCAGCGCTACCGCTACACGTGAACCACGCGGACACACATACACAACCCCGCGCGCGCGCGCCCGCGATTATGCACGTTTATACGTTTACTCGCACTCACATACATATGTACTCGTATGTATACGTGTTGATCGAAAACTCGATGTACTCTCGCGCGCGAGAGAGAGAGACTGTCTGGTCTCCGTTATCGTACGCACACGCCAAACGTGATTTCGCTGAGCTCGGTCTATGAAACGTCCGCACGCAAACGAGGCCCGAGCACGACTAAGCGGAGCGACAGCGAGCTGCGAGCGTATGCGATTGCGAGCCGACACCGGCCGAGCGTGTGGCCCACGACGCGGAGATACCCGACCGAGCGGCGAGCGGCGAACGGCGAGCGTCGTACCGCTACGACACGAGTTCCGAGTCGTTTTCCCCTCGTTCTCCGACCCCTTCTCCTCATCCTCCTCCTCCTCCTCCTCAGTCCTCAGCGCCCTCCTCACTCCTGCCCTTCCCTCCGCCACGCCGCGCACGGTCTCCTCTGCTACTAGGCTACTACCTCACTGCATACGTATATACAGACACACGTTTCTCCCTCTCCCTCTCCTCCTCCTCCTCCTCTTCCTCGTCCTCCTTCGCGTCCTCCTCCACGTTCTCCTCCTTCTCACCCCGCATCGGCTTTTAAAGCCGTATACGCGTCCTTCGGTACGCGAGAAATATAATGCGATTTTTCCTCGAAGCACATTGCGACAAGTGAACGATTCGAAAGAAAATAATTCTTATTTCGTTTGATTAATTTATATTAAAAGTTTTCCGTGTACTTTCACTAATATGGCTGTTGTACAAGATTGAATCGTTTCTTTGTCGGTTGATCCTTTTCGACATCGTGTGACGAATGCGCAGCACGAACTACGCGATGGTCGACTAAAAGAGACCTATTTTAGAATGAAATGAGACGCCTCGGCCTGATACTAGCCAGACCTTCGAATCCATCGGCTCAACAGATCGAGCAAGATAGAAATCTGTTCACGATAATATTCGTGTTGAAGGAGAAACTGACTGACTCACTTCAGAGGCCATTGCTATCTTTATTTTTCAGAAAACGCAAAAGCATTCGATGGCTTGTGGTCAACAGCTGGATTACAGTTTTTTCTAGGTACATACATTGGACACACATTTATCTGCATAAAAAATATCACGTGAAATTTAATATTGATTAAATTGATATTTTATAAATAAATCCCTTTTTAAATTGATTCTAAGCTTAAATTAGCCAATTTCTGATAAATCAAACAATTTATTATTAAAATCGAAAGCTTTATTCTTTGTTAAATTCAGAAAATTGTAAATCATAATAAGGATGTTTATTCTGCGAATTTTATTGTCATGATAATTAAGAGTACCAGATATACATTTTAGGAATATATGCGACAAATTGTTTAATACAGAATAATACTTTGGATATTGATCGTGAGAGGCAGAAAGATAACACGTAAAATTGGATGCGCGCTCGAAGGCTCTTTTATTGACTTTCGAAGAGAATTCCGGAGATTAATAGAGAGGAGGAGGGAGGGGAGAGAGTGAGAGAGAGAGAGAGAGAGAGAGAGGGGGGGGGACGTATCTAGTGCGCTCAACCACCGCACGGTCGACTCGACGCTCCAGCGATTCGGAGTTCCAGTATCCGATTGTTGCTTCGGAGTGGCGAGCGTTCAAAGTGTATTCCGCATGTTTTGGAGGCTCAAAGAGGTTCCGCACATTTTCATGAAAATTACTTGCCAATGCCTCCATAGCTACCTTACATATTGCGCGAGCTTATCTTTGATATGTTCATACGAGTACCGCTTTTGCCAGCTGACTCGAAATTATTCGTCGATAAGCGACAACAGCATTAAGTATTTTCGCCCAACAGCTTATTTTTCCGTGAGACATTAAACATGTTAAATTTTAACATAAAAAAATTTAAAAAATATATCTTTGTCACTAGTAAATGGGGAAATAAACGCGCGAATATAACATTTGCCCTACATTGTCATTAAATGAATGATAGTATTAATAAATTTATTAACTGATTAGCGAAATGGTAATATATTTTTAATATAGCTATTTAATTTTTCAACAAAAATTGTCGGCATACAATAAAAAAAGCTATTCGCATCGTGAAAATGTGGGTTATGATTTTCCTTTATTTAATTCCGAGCGAAATTTATTCTCTCCGATTTTTTTCGGATAAATTCGTTTCTATCATATTATAAGAATAACAATACAAAAATAATACAAATACATGTCAATGATGACTAATATTAGTCCAAAACATAATATACGCGCGCGCGGGTGATATAATATAATTACTATATTAAGAAATGTTTATAATGAATTTTTTATACCTCTTTATATATAAGTAATATTTTTATTGTGAAATTACGATAAAATTGAAATGGCCACCTGGAAGTGACGTTCGCTTATCGTTAGAGAAAAGGGTTTCGGGCGACGGTATGGGTGGATAGGCCAGAGGTGTATTTCGCGACCAAGGGTGGGTGAGAAGGGTCGGGTTAAAATGAAGCGTCGAGCAGCGCGGGGATGGTTTGGCATTTCGCATAATGGGCAAGACGGCGAACTATGTTACGCGATACGTATTGCGTTTGCGTAAAGGTTACACCCACGGATCGACGAAGACACCCACGTGACGCGACACGCGTGCATACGTGGGCGTAAAAAATCGCGGGGGTGTACTTTGTTAACCAACACCTGTACCGCCTACCGTTGAACTTTTTGGTGCGAGAGAAATGTCGTTGCGCCCTTGTCGCATTATCGCTGCGCGCGCTGCTCTTTTGATTAAAACTGAAAATGCACTCGCAACGGGATACGTTGTAAATTACATGTCGCGCTATCGCATACGTGTTCAGAAGCGTGCTTAATATCATCACGATCATGGTGCATTAGGTAGAAAAGTACACTCTTGAAGATTTGAGTGAGCTGCGATTTCCAAATCTAGAAATCTTTGCGAAAGACACTTTTCTGAATACTATTTATTTCTAATAATTGTATAATAATTATTAATATATGGAAAAAGTGGTACACAAGAGATATTTTTTCTATACATGTTCTGTTTTCATAAATGCGAAGTCACTCTTAGCAGGCGCAATAAGTGCGCTAGCTTTCCCATTGGCCTTGCTTCGTTATATAGTGATTTGCGTCCTCGTTAGTGTAATCGTATTCGCATCTTGTACGAAATATTCTGCTTGATTATGGATGATTTGTCATATAGGTGTATCGTTTCTCGTAATTATCCGATTCTCCGAATCGTTAGTGCACAGTTATCGATCATCACATGGAACCAACATCCCAAATTAATTTCGGTACGCTTATTATTAAACCGCTATCTGCGGTACAATTTATTTGAAGCTCGTTCGTACTGTACAATATTAAGCGATTCGTTTCATATATAGATTATATGTATTATGTATATTTCAGAGTTTGTAGAATTGTTACTTTTCAATTAAAGAGATTCCTAGAATCAATATGAAATTGTTTGATTTTTCGATAGCAAAGAAATTTAAAATATCATCTGCGCTTTTAGCATTTATTAGTATTCAACATTAATATCATTGTTATTAATCATCAAATTAAAATTCTCAAATCAAAATTCGCTCAAAATTAAATGTTATCGGAGTATTTTTCAATCTAATACGACTGTGTTACAAAGTTAATCGTATCTATTGAAATGCGGATTTGAATAATATTATTTGAATCTGTCCGCTATATACTCCTCGATCTAGTATAATTTAATGAGAGATCCAGCGAGGGCCGAGGGAACAGGTAAAACGAGAGGGCTGAGAGTACTTTAGCAACGAGGAGATGTCCCGCGCCTGTATTTCTTCCTCTTGCTAAGAAACTTGGTACGGGTCTTAAGAATACAAAAGTCTTTTACCTCCTTGATTTGCCCCGTGAGATAAGGAGCGAAGAGATGTAAGCTGAAATAGGATATACTTAACCAAAGTCAAAAATTAAGTAAAACGTATTCACTTATCCTCGACGAGTACTCGCGAAGCACATACGCACAAAGTAGGTTCATCTAGATTCTAATACAGAGTACTTAGCAAATTTTATATGCAAAGTACTTATCTTACATTCGAAATACGTGAAAGTAATTTACAAGTGATCATTCTGAAAATAATTGTGAGAAAGACGCCATTCTAAATTCTTCCGAGTGGTCTGATTATTCAGGATAATTCGATTTTTTAGACACTTAGGATTAATATGCGAGACATTATAATCTCACGTTGATACTTAAACATCGCGTTTCGATATACTGCACAATTGTACTTAAAATGGACATCATACAGTCAGTTCTACGGGCGAATACCGCTACGTGCAGACAAGTAACCAGCAGTGAGTTTCCACTTTGCACGTTTGCAATGCGCATCGTTCCCTTTCTTCTCTGTCTCCCTCTTTTCCTAAGGCAAGTTTGTCATACCTTTCAGCCTTCGCTAGTAGCCTCGTGCACGTTTGGTACTTCCTTGCTCGTCCTTCTGAAATGTATGCTCCTCTCTAATTGCTTCTCTCCCTTCAACATCTCTAAAATGCTTAACTCTATAACACGCAGAACGAAGACACAAAAACGATACGAAACTTATTTCTAACTGTAGGTAGAAAACGTTTCTAATCCCACAGGGTTTTTTCTCAAAACAACTGTTCTAGGCTGTTCAGTGTTAGAAAGATTTTTACCGCAGGATGCGGTAAGAAAACATTCGAAAGAAAGAACTATCGTGAACTCGCAGGACGAGTCTATTGAAATAAGAAATTTCACAGAAAATAGTGCCCACAATAGTCTTTTAATTTTCTGTTGAATATTTGAAAAAACGTAACTCTAAAATCCTAATATTACAAAAAAATACGAAAAAAGATTCGATAGCAAGAATGTAAAGACATTTATTACTTCTATATCGATATATTATTATTCCGTTTTTATTACATCTATATCGAATATATTATTAGTTATAGGCATTACATATTAATTTCGCATTCACATTCGATAATGACATGTCTATACTTTTAGAATTTTATTCTACGAGTATATCTAAAATAGCTTCTATGTTAACGCGTTTGCGAATTGCTGCGCAAACTGCTGTTAGAAACTGGTATACCGAATTATATGCATACACGTTTTGTCTCTACAAATGAAACATTTCCATGAAACGGAATCTTGTGCGATCCGGAGCAAGGTTTCCTAGGACGAGATTAGACAGAGGCCGATTAAGAACCGTCCGAGACAACGAGACAATGCGTCAAATCTTTACCATCCGTATAACTTGCACTATTTATTGTGGATTTAATATCGGATTCGATAGTGCTGTATCGATTATACAACGATTTATATAAACTGGCGAGAGTGTCGATGTGCGAGAGAGAACCGAGTCGAGGCAGGAAAGCCGAAGAAAGGAGTGCGAAACGTAGTTGAGATTTTCTCACAGCGTGATTCGGATGTCGGCCTCGGAGTCGCGCGAGTTAGCCGCCTCCTGCTAACCGAGAAAAATTGCAACGTACTCACGAAGGACGGTCGAGGAAGTGGAAGCTGTAGCTATGGCAGGAGAGGAGCACAAGGAGGTGGCACAAGCGGCGGTCGCCACCGTGGGGATAGGGTCTCCGACGCGAGGCGAACATCCAAGGAAAAAGAGTGAAGGGGGAAACGACTCGGAACTCTCGGCTCTCGTGTCGTAGCGGTATTCCTTTTCTTCTCGGTCGCGCTCGCGATAGAGAATCTTGTTGCCGCGAAATTGAATAACCGCGATATCTCCTCGCGATAGAGGGACAAAAGAGAGATAGTACGCAAGATGGAGCTTCAAATTTCGCGATTCCGAAGGTACTCGCTGCCCGTTAGCCCAAATCACGGGCCCCCGAAGAGGCATAATTGAGGCTGAGTACGAGAACGCTCTCGAGAGTCGTACCACTGATAGAGTGCGAAAACGCTCGAGAATTGTCGCGCTGAAAAGCAGATGGATACCGTCGGTTTTTTGCTAACGAAAATGTTTTTAGCCACATATGTATATATTAACAAGTATTAATAGGTACCCCTTAAAAAATAACACACATTGTCCTTTTCTTATAATATAATTAAATTACGCTAACTTTACATGGAAAGAATTTTGCTTGTAATATATTTTTCTTTCTAAAATTATCTAAAATCTAAACATTGGTTGTCACTAATGATGTTTTTACAAGGGGTCTACCGCACTCTGTTTTTATGTAAATATGTAAAAAACTATGTGTATGTAAAAAAAAGTTGTAAAAGTATTACACAGCCATTTGGCAGCATAGAAAATAGATATCGAAAAATAGAGTGAAAAAATTGCAAAAAGCTTGTTAAATGCGTTATTATAATTGTGTCCTTACGAGAACTATATCCTACGTAAAAGTATTTCCCCTATTGAAATGCTTCATAACACGACTACAAGACTCTTGTCTCCGTTTGCGTCCACCTGCCACACGAGGGTCATAGACATTTACCCTACTTTCTCCTAATCGTATCAATTATTACGAACTCTCATCTCTCGCGTATGAAATCGTCCACGGTGTCTAATAACGAGATATTATTCGATGTTTCCCCGAGGAAAGAGGAGACCCGTAAATCTGGATTTACGAAAATCGACGAGGAGGTATCGAAACTTTACCTCGAGTCCTCGACTCGCCTGTGCTGTAACATAGAGTCACGCGAGTTATTGACCCAAAGATGTTCCTGCCTCTGCGCCGGGGCCCGGGCGGCCACGGCAGAGAGAGAGAGAGAGAGAGAGAGAGAGAGAGAGAGAGAGAACGAGCCGCTTGAAAAGCAACAAGCCCATATATCGTTGTATACTCTCTCACAATCAGTGGCATCACGGCACTCGCAAAAATCGAGCCCATCTCGGAGCGCTTTTGAAAAAGATCTCGTAGGACCTCTTCGGTAATGCGAGATAGCGAAATACACTTCGTTATATGAAGTGAAGGTTGCGCCGCGGCCGCGGCCGCAACTTTCGAGCTGTTTTCTACGGTAAACTTCCTTTCTCCTGTGCCGTGCAATAGCTACGTGTATGCGTCGTCGTCCTTCGTCAGATGTTAAATCTTGATGTTTTCCGAAAAAAGCGAAGCGCCACGCAAACAACTGACGCTCCCACGTTAAGCGATTCGATCGATGCTCTAAATTTTTTTTCCTAATTTACAATTCCGTCCCCTAATTTACAAACATGGCACAAATTTAGAGTCTATATCATTCCGAGTAACAGTTCAGACATACATTTGATCCCGAATGAAAATTGTCACTATGAATAAAAAGTATTATCATTATTACATATCACTATTTTTATGGTATTTCAATCAGAATGTATCTAGTAGGGTCCTTTCATTTTTATAAAATTCCAACAATATAACCACAAATATATTCTTCTTGTAAACTCTTACTCAAAATTGTTTCCGAAATCGCGTTCTGTAGTAGAGTAATACCGCTACACTGTGCACGATGATTCATGTATAGCGACGTGCATTACAGTCGCGGCATTATAAGTGGGTGTATAGGAAAGCATAAATAAATTATTTATGCCAATCACATATTTGGACATCGACATCGAGTAACTGCAAGTTCGACGAACTTGGTCGTCCCGCTTCGCGAATTTGCTCCGGACAAGGCCGACCGCGTTCGACCCTCCCTAACTCGCACAGTCTCGACTGCTTAACCCTTTTAACCCTTCGGCAATCCCGCCGGATCCCACGGAGATGTAGTCAAAGCACGGACTTTAGAGTCGCGCGCGCCGTTTATTCTTAGAAGAAGATCGTAGTCGCCGCGATTATAAAGCATAGCAACTTTGCTTTCACGAAAGGCTTTTTGAGGAAGATTTCTTGTCAAATTGGAATATGTGTGCTGCGAGATCGAGAACCGCCCGAGGCTGATGCCTCCTTTCCGAGCTTCTACCTCAACCAAGAAAGAGCTATTAAAAGTTTCTCGAATCAACTTGCACGCCAAGAGAGAAAATAATCGTTATGAGCAAATAGTTAAATTAATATTAATTATTTATTCGCGACGGAGCAACTGAAAAAATCAGGAAAGATTTAACACAGTACGAACCATTAACTGTGAGACTCTTCGAAAGATTGAAAGGAATTATGAAAGTAAATGTTCTGATCAATACAAGTTGCACGACTTTATACATTATATTCAATAAGCTTTCCGCGCGAGCAACTAATCTCATCTGCGACTATAAATCTCTACTATAAGTAGAGAAGGCGCAATATAAAATTCATATTTTTGACCCATCTATTTGCGCGACGAGCGTAACAATCGCTCTTCGGTAACTAAAAGTAAAAAATTAATATAAATATGATAGAAAAGTAAAAAAGATTACATGTTTAGACTGCATCTTTAACCCTTTGAAAATATAAAACGAATATATTCATTATGAGATTTAGTTTCAATGAGATTAGTTTCAAATTTAGTTATAATGTTCACAGTATATAATTATAATATTGTAATACAACTATAAACCATCACGCTACATAATGCATAAGTAAAGAAAGCTTTCTTATACTTTCAAAATTAAATAAATCTATTATATATAATTCTAAATTAAATGGTTTCTTTCAAAAATGTAATATACATTAAAATCTACATTTTAGTTGCAGTTGAGGAGGTAGAAAAGTTTGTGCGCTTAAGTTTATAAATTACATGTAAATCCGCTAACATGGTGATTTTCAAAATTTTATTTTATTCCATATGGACAAAATTATTTTTTCAGTGTCACATCTCGCTTCATCGAAATAACAGATTTAATTAAAAATTTCCCGGTACTAATTCAATTCATCGAATTTGAATTTGTGAAAATCGTATAGCATTGCCACGATGTTTTCAACATGCAGGCTTAAGGGACTGATCCGCAAAAACAAATTCAGAGCGAGATTAATTATCGCGTGTATAGAACAATGCGAAGCATTCGTTCGGTGGCTAAGTAAATAAGCTGCACGGAATCTGTCGACCCGGATACTGCGTAAGATCGACCCCGCAATACGCCAGAAATAGGGATAATTCTCCGGGTGGAATGGACTCTCTCTCCCTCCTCCCTCTCTCTTTCTCTCTTTCTCTACGGGTTCGTTCGTCCGGTGGCTCGTGTCTGCTCAATTACGAGATACCCGGTGTGTAAAGCGCCTCGAAGGGAAGGCCACTCTCCGCACCATAGCTAAACTCGCGCGTTTTCCTCTGCCCCCGTATATTTTCTGGCCGCCTCTTACCCCGCTCCTCTCTACACTCCGCGCTACCCCTCATCTCGTCGTCCTTCCATCTTCGATGCAAACACAAACGTATACCTTACCATGATGATACATACATACATATACGCGGAGAGAATGGTCGACTGTCGTCGAAAGATCGAGGTAGAATATTCTTCTCGGGGGTGAAGAGGAGTATCGTTTCACGATAGAATTCTACCTACGTATTCTGGGCTTTAGTTTGTGAGAATCGTTTTCTCCATGGGCAACACCGTGGATATCGAGGGTGCTAAGAATAATGCCAAAGGGGAGGCGCGAGCTTACTGCAAAATGTAAATGTACTCGACGATGGAGTGGTTTTCCGTAAACTATATCTTAATGTACTAACAAAGTGCTACTGATAATGATGATAAGAATTTAAAATATACGCTTATAAGTCTTCGTATAACATGTAATAATCCAGATTAAAAATCTCTTTTAAAATCAAGCAAACAAAGTCAAATCTGTATAACAAAACAAAGCATGCAATTTTTTTACATTTGTCACATTTTTAATTGCACACAATTAATTTAAAAAGTATCAATTTAAAAGTGTTTGGAATTTTATTCACTTTAAAGTATTTTATTTTATGCAAATAAATCTTTATTAATAACATGATTTTAAAATGATTCGTTTCATGCAAAAGCAAGGACATGAATGTCACGTTACACTTTTGGAGGTCCGACGTGTTTATTCGCGCGAATTCTGCGCGATAAAATGTGGCTCTGCTATCAGTGAAGTTGCGCATACTAATGTTGAAAATCATTCCAACGAAGCCACTCGCAAAGTTGTTTCTTGAACTAAATTCGCGCATTGCGCGCTCTCTCTCTCTCTCTCTCCTCATTTTTCTTTTTTGTTCCTACATATATTATACGTATCGTATCGGAAATTTCTTCTATTGAATAGACACCATCAGTTGATGGACCAGCCAAAGAGTTAAAAAATATCAAGGAACAATGAGTATATGTTAAAAAGTAAAAAATTGTCTGACTGATACTAACAAGAAACACGAAACTTTCTTTGCGAAATTTTGAATAGAAATTCTTGTTTGTCGTACGATTATTAGTAATGATTCGAAGAAAGAATTTAAAGAAGAAAAGCAGTTCTCTAACAGTGTTACAAAAAAAATAAATGTTACTCTTACGAAGAATAATTTCTCTCTCTGCTCTGAGAACATTCAACATTGATAATCGCGAAATAAATAAAAAATTACATTTAATTGTATTGTGCATAGACCAAATATAGAGAAAGTGAGTTTCTAGGTCGAATTAGTTTCATATAAAAATTTATTGATTTTGATCCGAATATGGTTGAAAAAGTTTATTGTGCTAAGACCCGAGCGGGGCATATTTTAAGTTAGTGGCTAGTATATACCTGTTCCAAAAGCTGGCGAGAGGAGACTTAGTAGCCTTATTTCAATTCCTGATGACCGATCAAACACGGTTGCCATCGTCGACCAAATAAATAAATCCAATCTGAATTTACTAGAGACATCATAGTGCGCGAGATGACAAGGACGGAGGAAACATGTATGATAAGGCGTTAGCTCCTCTCGCTGGAGATGTGCATACAGAATTTTGAGACTCGATGAAAATCGATCGGGCCGCTTGTCTCTTCACCCCGGCGAAACCGGGTGTCTACAGATTGCCGGTGCGCAGCATACACACAACACACATACGCGCACGCGCGCATATCTACCACATATACTTGTTCGCAAGTGTAAGTGCGTGTAAAAGAGACGAGAGGTGACTACGTGACGATCGTTGCGTGTGGGGAAGAACGGTAGACGAGCCAGAACAAAAGGCAGTTCTCTCTTTCCATCTCTTTCTCTCTTCGTTTCTCTTTCCCAGCTGATTCTATGGGACGAAGGCAACGAGAGCGTAAGAGAGTGAGAGATAGACAGATATAGAGGGAGGGGGTACGGGAAGGGGGGAGAGAGAGAGAGAAAGCGTAGTGCATGATGAGTACGACGCGATTCACAACTCGACTCTACCGTCTCTTTCCACCTCCCTTTCTCTCTCCTTTCTCCCCTTCTCATTTCTTGCCGCCCTCGCCTCGGTTCGGCTTTCAAACTGCACTCGCTCTGCTCTCCACTCTCGAGACGCTCGATATTTTAATTCCTACCGATCAACCGTCTCTCTCTTCGCTCTCCGCGAGCGAGCGCCAAAAGAAGCGAGTATCCTTCCTGTCACGCACACATGCACATTATACATGCGACATAACGTTGACTTGTCAGGAAGTGGCTTTTGGTATCGACGCGAGTGGTGGAATTTTTGCACATTGCTCGTCAAAGAAAGGCGTACGAATCGCGAATTTGAGTCTCATTTCCGTCGTGAGAAGGATGTCTTAAATAATTTCAGAGAGTAATATAGTAAAACTAATATCCTCATATAGCCATTTTTTATATATGAAGCTTATTTATATAGTACTATATCGCTAGAACTATACATTGTTACGTCTCACAACACCTAGCAAATTTAATATATTTCTACAAACGCGTTAAATGTTACATAACGTCATCATCGAATTCCTAGTCTGCATACTGTTGGATTCTGTATGAAGACGTACTATCGAATCGCTATCGATATAATCGCGGTACTCTATCCAAATTCAATCCTCGAAAGGTGCATGTGTGCTATCACGTGTACTATCGGTTACACCCTAGTTTCGATTTCTCTCTTCGCGCGGATTTTGTTCCCTTTCTCTCGTACAACCATCAAAATCGTCCAGTTGCAATTCTGTGTTCGAGATGTTCGATATTTTAATTCCTGCCAATCGACCAGCTATCTCTTTTGCCCTCTCTTTCCTCTCTTCGCCAAAAGGAAGTAACGAATATTCCGGTCGCTATACATCGAATATCGGCACTGACGCTTGTCGAAAATTGGTTTTCCTTTTGATGAAGGAGAGTCTCAGCTGTTCCCGCTGGTGGTGGTGGTACGCGATCTCGTTTCTGGCGAAAAAAATCAAGCGACGTCGAACGAATGAGCCTATCATACGGGCTTTGCAATCCGGCCGTCGCGACGCGACGTTTCCTCTATACGTAATATATATATATATATATGTAGAGTGACCCGCCGCGCGCGGAGTAAACGTTACACGGGGGAAAATGTCACTTTTCGATATCGCTCGAAACTGTTTCCGAAACTGCTTCCGAAACACAAGACTCCCTCGATGAAATCAAGCAGAAATTGTATATTTTCACGTTTTCAAATAATTTTTTAATAATTTAAAAACCGTGAAAAACGTCGTTCTTTACCTGATCGCAATTCATACTTTTCTTGTATCTTTTTCGCTCGTTACAATTCGGCCGACATAGTTTCTGCAGCTATATGTATATTCCGCATTTATATATATATATATATATATATATATTTCCATAACTATATGCACGATTGGCGACAGACATCTTTCTATCCGCTATAGTCGCGGTCTTTCGCATCGTGTGTTAAACTTGTATTTATCCAATTTATCTGTTCGTCCGTGAAGCATTTTAACGCGACTTGGTGCACTCCTTTCAATGCTATGCTCTCCCAGGATTCCACCCGCGCGCCAATTAAGCTACGCCGCCTCCGCGCGAAAGTGCAAAGTTCCACGGAATACAATGTAGACGGAAGCGGCGCAGGAAACACGAGACGCAGAAATTTTCTACTTTCTACCGGGCTACTGTTGTACAGATGTGTACGTATCTACGGCTCGTAATTTCCAATCTTTTCCTTCGCAGCGCAGCAAAATATTTCGTTGTATTTTTCGTCAGAAAATAGTTAAGGAAGCATATCAGGCCCTTTTTGGCACGACCATTTCTGGAACGTCGCGTAAGACGTGTTTAACGTTGCGCTTAACTTTTTCTATTCACTCCATTTTCAGTTTATTACAGAAATTTTACAGTAACCACAAACATGGTTAAATTCAAACTCGAAAAGCGAGCTTTTCCATACGTTACGGTACGATAAAGTTTTTATGCGTCTACGCGCGTTTATAATTACGGGAAATGAAAATACATATATATATATATATATATATATATATATATATATGCGTGTAGGTATATGCAAGCACTATCGAACGCTGGAATAATTATTGCCTTGTAATTAATAAAATGAAAAGCAGAAGAACGCGCGTTAAATTTCTCATTATATATATAAAACCGATTCTTTTCCAATTGATCTATTTCCTTCAGAACTCTATTATTTACAATACAAAGCAATCTCTCCGTGTTAAAAATCCTTTTGGAAATGTCATCTTATAGATGAGATCGATTTCGCAGCCAAATCTCAATCTCAATCTCAGGAAATTGTCGTTAAAAAGTTTCCTCGAGACGCTCTACATAATAGATGAAACCTACTCTCGTAAACAAACGCCAAAGTACATATCGAGTGTAGATGCATTTAACGGTCGCAAACGACGCGGAACATTTACGAGCACCGCCGCAATGGCGATTATCCCGGAACCGAAGTTACTCCGGGGAGCATAATGTCGTGTCCGGCGCGTATGAAAAATTATTCATCGTGTGCGAGTGGTGAGCGCCGCTCCGCGCCGCTCCGCGCCGCGCCGCTCCGCGCCGCGCGATATCGGAGCGCGTTGCAGCTCCGTTGCACTTTACTGGCGCCCACCGCGCGGCGTGACCGCTTTACGATTGAGGGGCAAAATAGTGCCAACCGATATTTTATGTGTATGGATACAGTTTTATCGGAGAATAAAAAACTCTTTCTAATTATTTTTATATAGAAATTATTATTATTAGAAATAATCAATCAGAACATTTCACGCGTTAGACAAGGGACAAGGGACAGACTAACGTGAGAAATAATAAAAAATTTTAAAAACTAATTTCAATTTGTTTCTTAAATTTAATGAAAATTCGTATTCTGAAAGAATTGGTTCATTACATTACAAGCATGAAAGAATGACAAATACGCGTATCTCTATAGTCGTACAGAGAGATAACACATGAAAAATCTCCTCAATTTCTCTCTTAATAAATAAAGTGTAGATAGCGAAAGGATTACGACTCTTTGTCCTCGTTCCCCGCTCCTCTTGCTGATGCTTCCGCGGTCAATCGGCCGCGGTTATTCGTAAATATTGAAAAGCCCGTTTATATAGAGGACTTGACGAGCAGCAGCCGTTGCGTTCCGATCGGCGCCTGTTTCCGTCGGCCCTTCGGGCGACGACCCTTCCTACCATAAGCCCCCTCCGCCCTTCTGGCCTCTCGCGCACGTTCACGAGGGGCGGCCCCAAAGGTTCTCAATGGAACCCGGATTTCGACATTGTCGCCTTGCCGCGGGAGTAAACTTCTTCTAATCTCAGAAGGACTTTCGAGCACGCTATACTTAATCTTCTGATTCGTACTTTGATGGCCAAAATAATAGTGTCCCTCCTATATACATATATTATTCTGTCATTTTCTTATTAATATTTCCAGCTTTAGAAATATTTTTAAAATATCTTTAAATGAAGAGCAACATATTCTTTCCGTCAAAAACATTTTCATTTTTACGTGTTAAAATTCGCCCAAGTAAGTGAATTTTAATAATTAACGGAAAAAAAGTTTTTACAGTAATTTTCTGTAATTAATTCTTTCTTTAAACAAAACCATTTCGAAATAGTACAATAATTAGAGAAAAGCAAAATAAGAAATAAAACGCTCCTACAAATTATCTGAAAATAATTAGATTTAGATAGGATTATCGTATAACTCTTTTACAGAGAGAAAGTTTTATTTAGCCAATATTAGTCAATATTTTCATTAATGCATATATTAAATTTCAACATATACACAGCACTCACCTCAATACTCCAAGACTGTTTTTAATTATCTTTTTCATACAAATGTTTAAATATTATCTATATAAGGAATAAATAAATGTAGGAGAAGTGGACAATTCCATCTCGTTTGACATCTACCGTGCCGTAAGCTGGTGACAAGATAGCCGAATATACACAGGTATATTTATACAAACAACTAAACTGATTCTATTAATTACGATTTGACTAAAACGAGTTTCACGATTGTACGTACAACAAGTGTAATGAATTCGGACGATTTCACAATGTCATATCCAAGACAGAAATCACAAAATAGACTCAAATATAGATTGAAGAAAACAATAAAACGAGCCGAGATATTTTCCTAACGTTTCTCTCATGTTGATAATTATTACAAAGTTTACGTTAGCGTAACTCAATATTTTTCAAAATAGCATTTTTCCCCTTTTCTCGTGCCTTCTGCAATCGTTAGCTGGCAACCTAAGAGTTCTCGAACAGATCCTGAATCTGCGCGACATAACCGTTATATAATAAAACTTGGCAAACTAACATTTCAACTCGCGGCGGGTAACCCCCGTCGCTCTGGCGTAAGGTTCGATCCCTAGAAATCCGATCTCTGTCGATGAAAACGCACGAGCCGAACTCGGGAAGACGAGTATTGTACAGCATCTCCAAGCAAATCGATAAAGTGGCGTCTCGTTTCGTCCCATATCACCATTATGCTGTCCGCCTATTTTTCTCTCACTGGCGCACCTGCCGCACTTGGTCGTATTCCATGTATATTTCCTCCCTCGATTATCTTACATGTCGCGTTGTACACATGCGAGGTAGTACCCCGTATATAAGATTTTTGAGAAACTTACCATTATTGTCCATCTTATCATTATTGAAAAATATTGCCTTGGAGATGACGCGCGCGTCACACGAGAGACAGTTGAGAAAAAGTTTCACTATTTCAGTCGAGAGAGAAAATCGATCTCGGGGATGAAATAATACAAAGAGGGAAAGAGAGAAATTAGGATAGACTTTTACTTTTCTCATTCTATCATGACTTTCGCTGCCGGTATACAGTGAAAATTCATATGCGGGAAGAAGGAGCGATCGACGCATTAGAACAGAGCGATTATGCGAATTGGGAAATAGTAACATTTAATTATCATTTACATTGTTACTATGCTGATCATGTAACATTGGTTGGATAATATTTACAAAGTATTATCTAACCTCATATCATCGTAGAGAGAGAGAGTGCGCGCGCGCGTGCGTGTGCGTGTGTGTATGTGCGAATGAGCGAGTAAGTGTAAAGAAGAGAGGTATTATTATTAGTTAATGTGATATAAAAAAAATATAATCCATTTCTTGAAATATCTAAAAAAATTTTTAAATAATTATTTAATATCAAATTAATAAGGAAATTTTTGAATATTCATCATTAAGCTATCTAAGAACACACACAACTATGATAACTATTAAAATAGCTAAAATTATAGAAAGATCCGAAATTTTTATATAAGAAACATATTGACATGTACAAGATAGTGCCAATAGCGCAATTTAGACAATACAGATCCAGTAGCGTATCGAGACTCAATAACCCGAGGTTATCTGTGCTGATCGATCTTCCGGCATGGCGCAACTCTAACTGCGCGAAAAGCTACCGGCGCCGCTACCGCTACGATGTCATCGTCGTATGATAACCAGCATGTTTTACGCGCAACACTAAAATAATCCGATTATCGAGCTATCTCTCTCGACGGTCGGCGAAAGACGTGCCCCATTCTATCCCTAAAAAGAGAAGAAATCTTTAATTCTCTACACGCGAGTCGAGAATGTATCTCGTCTTGATCTCACGTCATGTCTTAATGAGATTGTTACACCTGTTCACATTAATTCGAGATTCTTTATTTCGCTAGAATTAGAAATAACGATTTTCTTACTCTCGAAATAATATATCTCGTATAAATATGTCGATAAATATTATGTCGCACATTATTCGACTACTCGACTTACTCTTCTGTTTTGTAGATTATATAATATTTTATATGTTACATACAGTTCGAACAGTTCTACGCCATACTCTTCCTATCTTTATCTTTTCCTTATTTTTAGATATTTTAGATATATAAATAATTTAATACTAAATAATTAAATAAATAAATAACTTTTTTGCCTATTTACATAACGATATAGTTGCGCAACGAGGATTTAAATTAATTTCGCATTAATAGCACTTTTTCTAAAATTATCAAAGCTGTTGTATTGCGCTATTGACATATGTATGGAAACTAGTCGGTTATGTAAACGCGTGCATGTATATAATACCAACGAGATCGATTAGCATGGATGGCTTGACGGGTTGATGCACTATCGAGCTTACATTATCTGCATCTACAGCTGCTATCGAGTATACCTTTGTTCTACCGCGTTCAATATTTATTTACACAGTGAATCGTAATATATTTACGTTTTAAGCGGTAGTAGAATCGAGTGTACTCTCATAAAATATTTCGTACGCAATACTACACATACATGTGTTCTGAAATCGTAAATACTTTATACCGTGTCATTTGAATATCGTAACGACATAAAAATACTAATTTAAAATGCCATAAAGTACATTTTGTTTTGTATATGAGTTCTCTCTCTCTCTCTCTCTCTCTCTCTCTTTTCTTTCTTTCTCTCCTCTCCCCTCCCCTCTCTATGCGTGTGTTTGCGCGCGCGCGCGTGCATGTGCGTATGTGTGTACATTATATGTATATACACACACACACACACACACACACACATATATATATAAATTATTACTTTCATTGCATTATCGCATTATGATATCCATGAATGCATATAGGATATATAACGTGCTATAGCTAGGTGCCTGAATTTACACGCTTGTGTATATACATATACAAGCGAGCAAGGAGGATCGATCACAGCGCAGCCAGTCTCGTCGATGATATGCCATGGCATTTGTATGATACGAATTCTATCCAGGATATCACGGCAGTTGCGTTCCACGCATGCTTGAATAAAGATGGATATCCGAGCAAAACGCTAAATTCTACTAAATATATTTGGTTTGTTATTCGGCTATTTAATGTAATTTCATTTATCATTGAGCGTAATGATGACGTCAAATCATATTTCCAGCTTACTTTAAAAATTTAAAAAAATTGTAAAAATATTAAATGTAAAGCTCAATTATATTTCTCGTAAATTTTTATTTAATATTTTCTATATAAATAAGGAAATGTAAGACCCTACATATATATATTAAAATATTTATGTACAAAAATATTTTGAAAAATAAAAATTTGTGAAAAAAATTGATATATAATTTGGTTGATTTACGGCGTTAAAGCTTTCGTGCTTCTTCATAATTTCTTTACAGAGAGAAGTAAAATTTATGCCCGATTAATTAATAATTAGGCACAACGAAACTCAAAATGTTTTATTTTACTGATATTTCACACAATGGCACGTTTATTTACGTAATCGATATCAGATTGTTGCTTATTAACAAGCTGCAACTTCTCTAATACCACAATATTTTGCTGAGTAATGTCGCGCGGATGTTAACAAAGTACCGTTACAAAACATATCGTAAATCGTGCAAAACGTTTCCGTATTATCTGCTTATCCGAACGCTTGTACAAGATAGTGCCATGATTATCGCCAGCTGTAATATCTCGTGTATTTCCCCAGGTACGACAAAATGTTGAGGCAAGTTGCTTGGATGATACGCGATAACAAACATGGTAATTACTGTATAATAATGGTCGAATATCGGCAAGAATTTTGGTGGTTTTAACAATTACTTAATTTTATTTAGCAAAGGAATCACACCAGTGTATGATTACATATATCGCGAACTTATTTAAAAAGCGCAATGTATGAATCTGACTCGGTGGCATTTTGATCTAGCACACACAAAAGATTAATTAATAATTACACCGTTCATAAGTATAAATATATTATATTTATAATCAACATATTATAGTCGTCGATTTTGTCGCGCTCGATCGTTGCATAAAGCATTTTTGTCAAAGTATCCGTGATTCGTGATACTCGAGCCATTTATTTTGAAAACGCAATCCCAGTATTCAAGCGTCAACCGTGCGAATCTCAAAGTCTAAATTCATTGCGCTTTTGCAAAATATGCGGCTTAAATAAACGGATTATATATCCAAAGCGGCCTTTTAGAGATTCCAACGCGTTTCAAAAGCAAAATCCGCAACACAGTTAAATGCGGCGAAAGAGTCTCTCTCTCTCTCTCTCTGTACAAGGATGGAATTCGATTTACTACAGTCATCGCGAAATGGCTCAATGCGCGGTGCTTATAATTGTTACTATAAAATCAAAACGTGAGTAAGCGCTCGCAAAACAGCCGGGCGCACGCTCTGATAACTTCGTGATTCGCGTTTTCCAATAGGTTAGGTCAGGGACTAGGTAGTATAGAGTAGCAACACAACCTTCCAAATTGCCATAGGTGCGTTAGCTAGATTTTGTGCCCGTTCGTTCGACGTGAAACACCGTCGAAATTCCGGACTGTTAATTATCGCTTCGTGAGAATCAATCAATTCGGAACAGATTGCTTTGATGTTTGCTCTCGACAGAAATTGCGTGCAATTCTTTGCGCCGTTTGTCAGTTCGTACGAATATCATTCTTGCGAGAATGAATTTAACTCACCAAGTATATGTCAAGTATCCTTTCAATCTTATAAACAGCGTGTAAGTTTTTATGTACATGGTACAAGTGTGTGTAATAAATTTTATTTTTTAAGAATATCTTATTAGCACAAAATACATTATGTATATAAATTAAATTTTTCAAAATCTAAAGAAATGTCAAACGTGACAGCTTGCTTCTCATAACGAATGTGTTGTGCGATAATATTCTATCTGTAATGGTTTTACAAAAATATTATTATCTGCATATACAAATTTAATTCACAAGGAATACAAATTTAATTCAAAGTAGTAGAAGAATCTTGGTACTATTGCATATGTATGTAATCTCAGTATTGATATTGAAAAAGAAGGGGTGACCACTGTACGCTGCACTATAGGTACCTGAGCGCGCGAACTTTAGCCCCTACAATTGGTCAACTTTACTCTTTAACCGTTTATATTTTCAAAAGTATTATAGCCTCGACATTTTCGTATTAGAATTTTCATCTCAAAATTACCTCAGGCACACGTCGTTAAGAGATAATGCGGTAGTGGCAGGACACCCTGTATATAGATAAGTAAAAACAAAGAAGATATTAATAAAGCTAGAACGCTATTTTTGCAAATAGCTTGACTCCTTGTAATATATTACTACAAGTATCGTTAGAGAAATATACTCGTTGCATTTAGATCGATAATTTTAAACCGTTTAAAATTAACGTTCGGTCGTAAAAGGGTTACTTTCTGCTCCATGACAGGTCGATTTTCCCTGTCATCTTTTTTAGAGATCTCGTTCGAGCAATTTGCTGCGTGAAACCGTTAACGTACGAAAAGATCTCTAATGAAAACAGTGACTTGCCAGTAGAGGAGCCGGGACTCTTCTTAACCTTTCCTCCGCTCTTCTCCATTTTGACTCATTTTCTCGTCTCTCCTCGTTAATTTTCTTTAAGAACTTCGCAGAAACTACGGCATTCGGCCTCTTTTTGAACTATGCTTTCCGCATATTACCAAAAATTTATGACAACGCATAATACGTTAATTTCAACGATCGTATGCAATTATACACTCGGTTATATCATATATATCATCACTACGGCAGGGACTTACATAAGAATTATGCAATTACCTGGTATCTTCCGTGTCACACAACAGTCGTCGATGCGTGTGTTATCTGCGCTATAATTTTCTAGCATATATCTCGAAGGAAACAGAGCGAATACGGTGAATTCGATTCGACGGCGACGATTCCGGCCGTTTCATTTTATGCGGATATTTTTCAACAATCGCACGATAAATGATCATAATTACTGCGTTATTTATTTAGATATGAAAAATTTCGTTGTCATTAGTTAAACCCGGCTGAAGAGCTACTTTATCATGCTATTAAATGTTACAGTTCAATTAATTTTTGCTATGTAATGGTTGATTATACGCTATCAAATTCTCTGGATGAATATTGTCACATCAAAATTCTCTGCATATTTCTTTTCCATGTTAAGATTTGTAAAGATTTATATTAAATAAATTAATATGTTTTAAGATAAAATTATCTGAATTATTTTTTTCCCATTTAATTTGCCATGTCTTTTTTTACATTTTAGTGGTTTTTCTTCTGTTTAGTAGATATGAGCTTCGTAATATTGAGTAAGATTTTTTGCAAAAATTGTGTCGCTGACACAATGCAATCAAACATCGGGGCATACGTTTGTGCGCGTTAGGATGACGACACGGAGAGTAATTCTACGTGAACTGCGCGATAAGCCTAAACTGGATCGAGCCGGTCGATCATTATACCGTGACGACGCGATAGAGCGCGATACTCGCGCGTACAGTCCGGCTTATTGTTGCCGACTTATGCAATTGATACCTCGGCAGCCTTAATGTGCGAAAAAATACTTAAGAAAAGCCATTATAAAATGGTCCGAATAAGATATCAGCAGTGCTGTTAGAAAATATGTGTTATGAAATATAACACGTATGTTATCAAATAAAAATCATAATATTTCGAAAATTGCTTAATATTCTTTTTATGCAAGCAAAAAGAAGAGTGTTTAATAATACTATTTATAGCGTCTACAGAAATAAAAGGAATGATATATAATATTGTCATACATCATCACGATACTACAAGAAACAATTAACTAAATCAAAAGATGAATATCAAACGTAAAAAAAAATAAATCAGTCTATTCTTATGAGCGAAAAATTTGTGATTGGTTAGAGAGAGAGAGAGAGAGAGAGAGAGAGAGAGAGAGAATATAAAGTGATATAAAAATAAATATACCGCTTTAAATATACTTATTCAAGTATATTTGTGTTCTTATAGTCCACTTATTTCTTACGTTTTATTGCAAACTTCGTTATCAGTGGCAGAGTTAAATATCATTTGATTATAATGTAAAACCACATCTTTTTCTGGTATTCTTTACATAAGCATTGACGCAATTGATAAAAAAAACATCGATGCAATGTTTGGTATACTTGGTTTTGCGCTTTATATAATTTGTATGAGTTCGGAGAAGGGTAATCGAATGATTAAACATTGCGTGCATCGAAGTGACGGGAGGTGAAAAGTTTTTAAATCAAATATTATTTTCACAATTACAGTTTATAAAGTACTTGAAATATTATGAAATATAAAGAAAACGTGACGTGTGAATATAATATTATAAAATGCACGTATTCAAATGACACATATCTACATAATATGAAGCTTTACACATTATAACAAATTTCATAATACATTACGAAGTACAACTGATACAACAACTGATTGCTAATTTTATTTCTTACACAAGAGAGAGAGTCTATTAATCACTTCAATTATGTATATACTTTGTATGTACTTCGTGTTGTTTTGTATTTGCTTAATTCTTACTAAAGTTAGTTACATTGCCTGCTTAATATCCTTATGTGGATCTTCCACGATATGTAGTATTATCTATTTTTTTGGGTTTCTATTTCTATAAAAAATACATACTATATGATCAATTTCAATCTGAATAAATTGTTCTATATGGTAATCAGGCGTAATGAAAGACACATTAATAGAAAAAAATAATTTGAAATATCATGACAGTGACAATATTTTGCGATTGAATAATGTGGCAAAAGAGTTAACTCAAGACTTCGTTCGCTTTTAACGTGAGCGGAAAGGAGTGAAAGTTAATCTTTAACGCGTTGTTACAAAAGCATAATTGCATAGTTAGCCAATCGAGCGATCATTGTTTTGAAGCGAAATGATAGATCGCATCGAACTATCATTAAAGCCCTTGTGCAATCAACTCGCACTGTTCCTTGTTTCTTTGCATACTTTGTGATTGGATACAGGTATATAAACGGAGTAGTTGGTAATCACGCTGTCAATTTATATTATGAAGGCCTAATACGTTAATTTGCTTGTAATATTATTGTATCGAAAAATATAAAGAAACAAATATTATTCAATATGGCATAGTGTGTTCGATTAATATTTGTGATCATTACGATTTTAGAATTTATTTTCCTAGCCATTTTTCTTGTTAATATTTATTATAAGAATCTTTTCTTTTTTTATAAAAAAAACATAATTTAAATTTTTTAATTGATATTTACTGGCGAATAATATCCTATCTCTTGTTTAAATTTTTTAATTTATATAATACTTTCGATCAATATTCTCATTTCCATTTGACGATGAGGATGGCCTATTATTGTTGAAACCTTCCAAAAATATGCCTCATGATTCAGCATTTTCTAAAGCTCCCCTAGTAGAGTACTTTCGAAGAGTCGAAGCTAAGACGGTCAGTCGTCGGTAAGAGATTGTAACGCACTGCGTCGAATTTGGCAGAAGGAGACAGAGTGGGGCGGGAGAAAGGGGGGGGGGAGAGAGAGAGAAGCGAAACATCTGCGAGAGATGCGTAAAACCCATCGCGTGCGTCTCATGTGCGATCGTTTGTCGAACGAGAGTACTCGTCTTTATTTTCGGCAGCTACGCGGGCTATTTTTAAACGACTTTGATCATCTTCGAACGCCTCTCTTTCTCTTGAGCGCTATTCGATCTATCGACGCAAAGAAACTCTCTTTCGATGCAAACTACAAACGTTTCATATATATATATATATATATATATATATATATATAGTACATATAATATCAGGGTTGGAAGTTTTGAAAAGTAACTCGTTACTATTATTCGTTACTCATTGGAAAAAGTAACTTCTTACTGTTATCGTTATTCAAAAAGTAATGAATCGTTACAATTTTCATATATAATACATATATTATAATTCCTATTATAAGCAGAATTGGGAACGTTACTTTTTATAAAAATATCGCGTTACCATTACCGTTACTTTTTATAAAAAGTAACTTGTTACCGTTTCAAAACTTCCAACCCTGATATTATATATATATATAAATTATTTATTATTTTTTATTAATTAATTATTTTTTTAAATATATTTTTATAAAATATTCTTAAAATATATTGAAACAATTTTGCCGATCAATAATCAACAGTCATAATGCACGAATATCTAGAGACGGAGTACGCGCTCTGAATATGCTCCGATACGCGTGCAATTTCAAGTGTTAAGACATTTGTGTCCCCGTGGAAGAAAAATCTAAAAATCTGTTTCGTTGTAAACGTAATATCGTTTTAATGTGCACGCGCACACACACAAGCACGTTTCTAGTGAAATTTCAAGACAATTTCATTAATTACTGACGATAGTCATTAATAGTTGACGATACAGGGAGCATGATAATACGCATTATCGATTCGTTTCTACAATTTCCATCCGTCGTGCGAGATAGAATATGTAATCCTTTTGTGAAAGACAAAGCAAAGAAGAAAAAGATTTGCCGGCATAGAAGGAGGCGTATTGCATCTCACCATTGTTTACTCTCACGGTAGGGCAAAAATCGTAATTACGATCTGGCGATCATGAGCGTAACCGCAAGGTGTAGACGTGAATCTCGCAACCTATCGCGCGCGATTACAATGCAGGCTCGGTGGTACTCAGCTCATATGCTGATAACAGTGTTTACAGAATCTGACCCGGTGTTATCTTCGCTAGCTTCCGCAATGTCCACGATTCTTCGTAGGATGCCTCCTGAAGCTAAAATTTATTGAACGGTTTCTCAACGCTGACGATCCCGCTTCGTTACGTCGCGTCGTATGTATGTGTACGCGTGTGCATCACGCAATGGAGACAACGTGTTTGAACATCGCGATTATCTGTTAATTTTAATTTGATCGACGTCCAAGCAAGATACATCATCTCTGGTACAATTTATTTACGTTATAAGTGCCAAAAAATACCAAGAATATTGTACGGACGCATGGCGTATGTATTTATATGCATTGCGCTTGTATCTTCAAAATATCTCTTTTAACTCTCAAAATGAACGTTCTTCTAAACATTAAGATTGCATATAAACATATTCTAAGAATGTTAATAGATTATTTTTTTATATAGGTACTTGAATAGGGTTACATTGTTTCTGATCTGTGATGAATTATTATAATTTACATTTGATATCAAATACAGGCGAAGAGAATATATGCTAACTCTTTGGCAAATATCAGCAGTAATGCGTTATTTCGTCGCGAGTCTTCGAGAATGTATCGAGAGAGTGCAGTAATTCTAGCATGGCGAAAAATAGCGCATTTAATTATAGGTCATACGCAGGATTTCTCAGTGCAGCTGTTTAAATAGCACGCAGTCAGAAGCCAATATTACACATTCACGTATATTTCGCATTATTCATGTATTACCCCTGTTACATATCTAATTACTACACACTTTGATTTTTATTTACTAAAACTGCCGAAATATAAAAGTAAGGATATGAGATTTAAATAACAACCATTTATTAAGTGAAAGATTAGTCTTGAATTTACAGGATTACTGGATTTCGTCAATTGCTGCAACATTTATTTTTGAAAAATGATTTATCGCGTCGCGCGATAGTCAGTCGCGTGTACTCTGTGAGCTACTTGTGCTTTCAGCATATCTCTATTCTATTCACTTCACATTATTCACATCTTTATTTTCTATCGAAAAATAAATATACATAAAAAAAACTGCCAAGTCCATTATAGTTAAATTATCGCGATTTGATTATAAAGGTAATAAATTAAAAAAGAGAAATGTTATAATACGATATAAGTTATGTTGTAATACGTTAAATGTTATATATTTCTATCAAATATAAAAATGATGAAATTATAAAAATCTTAAAATTTTTTCAAGTATCTAAAAAGTTCTTCACAATTTCTGTTTGCAATCATTGTGTGTGTGTATGTGAAAGAAAGAGAGAAAGAGAGAGAGAGAGAGAGAAAGTCATTTTTTGTTTTATAAAAGTTAAAATCTTACTATAATTCTGACTCAAGTCTTCAGTAGCATTATATATTTATGATTATATACAACGTTTTCTCATGGATTTTGCAAAGGACGTCACGTCCACGTAAAGGATTACGAGAGATTCCTGAAGCAGCGATCCGAAAGCGGTAGGTAGTCGGTCGTTTCGCCGTGAAATGCCGTTATTCTCAAGTAGAGAATCGCATCGGGCGTCCGGTATGTACGGCGCCGATCCTCTAGCCGCTTCGACGCGCTCACTGTCGATTCCACCGATAACACAAGGTCTCGTTGCCATTCTCAGCTTCGAATTTCCTAAGTAGGCAAGTATGCGTATGACTAACAGCGTATTACCAAACAGACGGGTCACCCACCGTCCGCTTCGCTTCGTTCTTCCTACGCTCTTCGACATATTTGCTTCTTATACTCACTCTTTTTCTTATTTTCCTTCCATGTCCCCCCCCCTCTCTCTCTCTCTCCTCTCTTCGTGATATTTCGCAATTAGCTTAGAGATACTCGAAGGAGGATTATTCATCCAAGCACATTGTTTTCATTGTCTGGAGACTTATGATGCCATCGATGAACTTGAAGTTATAAAGAAATAGGTAAGATAAAAAGAAAGATGTAAGAAAGGAAAAAGATTAAGAATGTTATGGTTTTTAACAAAATTCACTCTGTCATTTGCGCCTGGTTATCGTTTGCTTAGATCGAGATTAAGGGCTCGATAATGCATGTGTATTTAATTGAGTCGCGCACTGTCCTCGTTACAATGCATTTTGCAGATTATGTCCTGTTTTCGTAATAGAATTTGATTGTAACCAAAGACGCACGAACCATATGCAAAATCTATTCAAGTAAATCGATAATCGATCTATCAATCTTTTGTTATCTAGTTTTCTAAAATTTAACTCGAAAGTTTAACTCCGAAGTTAATTTTTCCCAATTTATTTAAAATCTTAATTTTTACGTATTGCCTTGATTATTAAATAATCGTTTCTTTTCCTCGAGAGAGTATCCTAAAACTATATATTATTATAGAGACTAGATTTCTCGTTGAAATAAAACTCATCACGTTCATCTTTATCCATAAATCTCTAGCGTTTCATTAAATACAATATTTAGTTCGAATAAAAGATAAAAGTGACTAATTCTAGGAATATTAGTGAAAAAATAAATAATATTCGCCGACTGCACTAAATGATTTTATGCAATATAATTCGTTAAAGATTATTACATTAATTAAAATATTTGACGAATAATGTGATTCATTCGTCGCGCGAGCTTGTACAGAAAAGCCAGCGATGACGTGCGAACGATATGGAGCATTCAACTCACGATAAGATAATGTTCGTGATTAATCATCGTCGACCAATCTGTGACCTTCTTCGAAGACGCAGCTTTAATGCACGGCACGGCGTGCCGTATACGTTTCCTTGGAGAACTCTTATCGGCGACGTAACAACGGATGTATAACAATACCGCGCGCGCGATAATTTTTTCTTTTCATTATCTCCGAAAGAAATTGCAAAAATAAAATTTTATATTAATCATAAAGACGAAATATGTAAGAATAATAGAAAGTGAGTATGAGGGTGCATTATAGTTACTAACCGAAAAATATATTCTATGAAAATTAATGACGATACTGTCGTGTTAGGCGGAAATTGATGTCTCATCGGCGCGTCGCAAGCAGAATCTCCTTGAATGACGTCTGTTTAATTAGGTAGTTCTTTTCCAGTTAGCTTGAAATACAGCGAGATGACTAAAGCGCGAGGATAAACGGGTTATTCTTGAGAAAGATGCGCCGGAGACGTCGGAGAAGAGCAGAGAATGCACACGTATTATAGCGCGACGTTCGCGGGGTTATTGGTCCGATTAGGCGAAGAAAGACGGTGGTGTGTGCGTGTGCGTGATGTGTGCTTATATGCGTCTACATGTATATGATTCTTAATCCTCAGGGAAAACGCGTTGAGAGACACAATGAGTCGACATCGGCCCTTCCGATGGCTACACGCATGCGTATCATGAACGTACACACACGTAAGTCTACGCGATACACGAACATACACACATACGCATGCGTTATATGTGTGTCGTGTGTGTTCGAGGGAGAATCGACCGAGAGGCAAAGCGTGTCCGTGGTACATCGAGCCAGCCACGATATCGGACAATCTGTTTAGAAAACAATGGAAACGCACGCCGCACCGCGAGTGGATGAATATTCAAGGATTAAGTAACGATTGGGTAAGCCAGAAATCCGGATTATTACCTACTCGCGATTCTTCCCCGCGGGCCCGCGATAGGATGCAAATTTAATTGATACACGAGACGGCTAATAGGGTTCATTCTATCGCCGCAAGATCAAAGAGTGAGCGAGCGGTTGCGACAAATGTTCCAACACGGGCCTTTGATTCTTGGGCTTTGGTGCTCGTGATGGATACTTTATGTTCGATCGTTTGCGCGACGAATAATGGGACAGATATGCGAAAGTTAGGTACTACAGAAGGAACATATAATTTTTAAGAAAAATAGACTTTTAAGGATACATTTTTTTAAATCAAGTATTAAAAATCACAATCATCATGGATTATATATATATATATATTCTTTTTTATATATTTAATATAATTCGAGAAGAAATCATTAATATCAAATGTATGATATTTATGATTGGCTTATCCATTTATTCACAAAGGTGCCCTTATAGCTAATCGAATATTTTAATGCAGATATTATTAATATTTTTGCTTATAACATAATAATCAATCATGTTTTCAATACATTCAAATAGAGATTATATTTAAAATACAAAATATTTATAATGGGAATGGATGTTTACAAGCTATGGAAAAGATTAAATCAACTAAATTTCGAATAAAGAAATATCAATTTTAAATTTTTCGACAATTTGCAAATACAAAAAATTGTACGAGGAATCTAAAAACTTGTGTATGATAGTAGAATATGTAGACAATCGAATTATTCGTCTCAAAAGTATCAGAACTCGACTCATAGGTCGAAAACGCAGAAGGTCGAGCAACTCTGATGGTCACGATCCGGAGAGAGAAAACGTCAAGGGCTACAGAAAGATCCGCTCGTGCCACATATAAGTGCGAACGAATATGCGCGATATGATGAGTGTGTGTGTGTGTGTGTGTGTGTGTGTGTGTGTGTGTGTGTGTGTGAGAGGGGGGAAGAGGGGGAAGAAAAGAGAAAAAAATATAGCCGCCCAAGGAATGGAATACCGAGAGAACAGGATCGAGACACGATCGTGAGCGCTAGGAGCATTGTCCACCAGCCGTCTCGGTTCCCCCTGCAGACACCTGCGTGACGTCACGCGAGGAAACAGCTGGTCGTTCTTCTCTTACCTGGTTTGCAGGCCACTTTTGCATTTCGTGAGAGGGGAAACCTCTCTCACTTGCCTTCCTTGCGATTTCTCCCCTTTCCTCTTTTAATTTCCTTCCTCCCCCTTCCACCCCTTTGCTTCTATTTCTTGATACACTTACTATGCATCCTGAAATCACTTTCCAATATTTTTTTAGCATCTAATCACTACATCTCGCCGAATACTTTATTTAACAAACATGCGTTTGCAGATTTGAAAATTTATGATTTCTTCAGCCTAAATATATCAGGTATGTTCATCCGAAGCGAGTTTGAATAATGCGAGAGATAGGAAAGTTCGTTGTGAAAACCTTCAAGTTTTTTGAAAAAAGATTCGTAAAAGTACCTTGTCCCAAATAAACGGTGATATTGCCTTTAATATTTTTTAAGTGTAAAAGTTGCATCGGTTTTAGTGAGATATACCTACATATATCTCGTATTCGCGCTTGAATATAAAAATTTCAACAATTTAATAGTTCAGTTATACCTATTACACGATTACACGGATTACATGAATGTACAAAAAAATTCAGAGTCGTAAGTTCATATTTTGTAAGAGTCATTTAAAACTCTTTTCGTCGTTTTTGTATACAGCTATTGCCACTCAATGAAGTCCCTATTCTATCCAATTGTTAATTTTCCTTTTTCCGTATTTTTCGTAGCGCATTTCAATGTTTATTATCGGCATTTAACTCAATCGTCATATTTGTTATCGATTGAAGGAATCCTTAAATGATGTAGCGATGAACATAAAGCATATCTATCTCGTTCTCTCTCTCTCTCTCTCTCGCTTTATCCTTTTGCCGCTATTCCATCGTAGCTTTTCGTCCAAAGTCGTAGCCTCTTTAACCTCTGTGTGTCCGCGTCTCAGCTGAGGAACGGCTCGCGTACGGTCTTTAAACCGGTCGCATGCCACAAGCAGCAGAAGAAGCGGTGGTTTTATGTCGTTACGCTATCCTCGCGCGTTTGTTCGCTTGCTTGCGCGGTGATCTTTGCACTTGGCGGAAGAAGCAGCGATCCTCTTGCGATCCCGTGAGCATAAGCGGGGCAATTCGTTTTCTGTTTCCTGATTCGCGATGATGATTGTAATTATCGCTGTTGTCATCGGGAAATCGACGACCAACTTTGCATAACTTAGCTCTCTTGCTAAAGTGGTCGAAAGTTTGTACTGTGCTCGCTGAATCGCAAGATTTCATGCGAATCTTCTTAATATTCAGTTGAAACGCGACCTATTAATCCTGAAGCAAAGCTTTGTAATTTCTGTTTTAAAAATCATAATTATTCTTCCGATATATACATTAGTTTACTAGATTCATTTCTTCTATTTGTGTAACAAAAGGAAATGTTTAGTATAAAAAGTGAATGATTAAACACATGAAATATAATTCTTTTCTATTGAATTTACGAGAAAGAAAATTTAAGTTTATGAAAGTTTTTTTTTACATTTTTAACACACACAATTATAAAACATATTCATAATACACATAAGATACACGCACGCGTTATATATATATATATATATATATATATATATATATATATGTATATATACACAATTACACATATACATATATTTCGGAGATGACTAGATAAATGTATACAAGTACATATAAGCCGAAAAATAAAATATATATAAGCAAAGAATGATACAGAAATATGTTTCCTTTGTTATAAAAATGACTTGTTAATTAAGGTAAACAATCATAGAAAATTATATAATAGGACACAATTACAAAAAAATTCAAGTTTTAATAATGTATGAAAAAGAGAACGAAGCACGCACATCCTTTTATAGATTAATTAAACTATTTATCTTTCTCATTTCGTCTTTTCTATCTTGCCACCTGTTTGATCACTTGTATAACATCACAACGACGCATATACAAAACGCCCATCGTTTTATCGCCACTGTTGTGTCAAATATTATTGTTGCTTCAATAATTGACTGATATCTCTCAGCTGAGAATTTGGTAATCTCACATACCTGGGCATCCTTGTGCTCGGGTAAGTCTTAAACTCGAGCCTTCTATAGCTATTGTGTCTGGTTTGTTTCAACGCGTGTACAAGAATGCCCGTGTTTCGTTCAGGCAAGCACGCATCTTCCTCGTAAATAAAAATGGGCAAGTGAGTGAGAAGGGAGAGGGGGGGAGAGAGAGAGAGAGAAGTGGACTGAGAAAGATGCATTCTACAGGACCTGCATCGAGCAGGTTTTCAGGCCGCCTTTGAAATATATGCGACGCTACGATTCCTTCGAATTTTAAGCGCGTATGACGCATGATTTTCTTTGTCCTGGAGCTTTATATATGTTCGATCTCGATTGTATTTCCTTTGAACGCGAAGAGAATTTTTCAATCATAAGATATAAATTATATGAAAAAAGTCTTCATTTTTAAACTCTGTAATTTTAATAAAATATATTTTTATAAAATATAGTTGATTATTATTAATATTTCAGGCGTGTGAAATGTTATTTTTAAATACAAAAAAATTAGAAAATGTCTTATTTAATAGATATGTTTGGTTTAAAAAAGTACGATGATAATCTGTTATCGTTAAAACGATGTAATAGTAGTAAAGAAAATTAGTAGAAAAGCAAATACATCGCTAGAGAAAATCATTATTAAAAAATTCTGTGACTCAAAATTCTATACTATGAATTCCAGAACTCATCTCAGGTTTATTAAATCTATCTATGACTTTTTTAAATTCGATTAGAAAATTGATAGCATGAAAAAGACTTGTAAGCGTGTTATCTACTAGTTTTTCGAATAAATAAATTTCGAACGTTTTATTGATATTTTTGTTTATGGCATTGTCTACTTTTTGAAACCAATATAAAAGTAAAATCATAAGTGCATTTATTTTTACTAGTTTTCTGACGATATTTGCATACATAAAAATAATTTTTTACTAAACGAGGAAAAATTTGCTAAATAGAAAAAAAGTTTATATCATAAATACTTATATAATAGCTATAAAACCATTTTCTTCGAAACAAGTTTTTATAAGAGATTCTTTATGTGTATCGAGAGAGGAGAGCGAGAGCGTCCAACGGGAAAAAAAGGCGCGTAGTATCTCTAGGCGCCTACATAGATACTCCTACTTAGAATTGCGTTGTTAAGTTCTCTTAAATTTTCCTATAAGAACTTGTACTGCCGACGCAAGAAAGTATGTTAGGTGGATTAGCGCTAAGAACTTTGTGATACTTCTGCCACCAAATTCATGATCAGTTATTAAAAAATCGCACACTTTACCGCATTACACGATTTATTTATATATTATATTGTCGAGTTGCTGCTGTAAAATAATTCTGTTCTTACATTCAATAAAATAGAGATTGCTAGCGTATATGAACCTACCACACAAATATAATACAATACTTGTCCTTAATTGCATAATTATTAAATATCTTTCACTTTCATCAATATTATGCACGTTCACTAATATAACGTCAGTATTATAAATATTACAAATATCTTTTTTATTGGTGTCTTAAACAAATGTAATAAATGTATTCTTTATGACATCTATTTTTTTATTAATCGTTCAAAATTATTTCTTCAATTATATTGTTTTGTTTTTAAAGTTAATATTTTACAAAAATTTATAATGTAAATATTTTTGATATATATATATATATATATATATATATGGCACTTTGATATATTCGCGATAATTCATTATTCATTGGATATCAGTACTGTTAATGGATGATACCTTCATGGAAGTAATAACTCGTCGTTTTATCCGTTTAAATTAGTCCGAGCGTAGGTTGTTACGCTTACATGTGTATTCGCGTAATCTAGAAAGAATGTTCTATTTTAAGTCATTTATGGAATTGCGCTTAAACTCGGAAAGTCTAGAACAGCGTTCTGCGACAAAAACATTATCACTCACGAACTTCGTGAAAGCGATTTTACGTTCTACGTGCGAAAAGATAATTTTCTCCCGACATTACTCGCGAATAATCAATCGTTATATCGCAACCTCTATTTTCCCGAGGAAAATCGGTACGAGTTCTTCAAACGTCCGATGTGTATATTTTTACAATAGAACGAGATTAAAATGAGCTTCGTGGAGAACGATCTATAAAGTAAACAACAAATAATATAAAATAGTTCTTGCGCCGTGTAACGCACGTGATGCGAAAAGCGATTTAGCGAGAAATCGCCGTCATAAACAGCTTGGAAACTTTGACATTTTGCTTTTCCCAAGCATTAAATTTCGCGAAGGTATTAAAGTTAAGGTTTCTATTCAAGTACTATTACGAGACTTGCTAATTAAATTAATCGAAATTTATGTAAGGTTAGAGATATTACCCATATTAAAGCTCTTATGCTCCTTGATAAAAAGACTTAATTAGCAATCCTGTATGTATGTATTTTAGATACTTTTTAGATTCTTCATTTTATGAAAACGACGGAATAATAATTTTCAAAAACATTAGAGTACCGCATTTTACAATAGTGGAATTAAAAACTGTAAAATATTAATTACTACATTCTAAACTGTATTACCATTTTTTGATAAGATAAAAATTGAATTTGCGTATATGTGTGTATCCGCGTGTATTGAAGGATAAATCCACGACGTCTCACGAGTGCTACGTTACACGAAAATTCCCCTCGCTCGCTGTACCGAAGCGACAAGCGGAGTAGTCAAGGAACGGCGCAAAGGGAGGGACACAATGGAAGTGGCTCAATAAAAAGGATTTCGGTGCAAAGAATTTCCCACTGCATGATTACCCCGCCTGGTCGAGCACGTAGCTCTCGTCGTGGACTCCTATTGTAGAGACCATCGTACACGGCGCTTTTTCTTCTCATCGAGATACTCGTTCGATCCGCCGCGAAAAAAGTACAACGCTTTTACGATAATTGCGTGGCAGGTTCGCTGTTATTATTGCAAGCACAAAGTCACTTCTTAAACATGTCTACGAGAAATTCATTACTTAATGATTACTTTCTCGTTGGTCTTTTTCAAAATCCGCTTTTTTTTTTAATACGATGAACGATTTAAAGGAGGATTTCTCGTCTATTGGAAGTTCCCACTTACTTGAAAAAATTGTCGATTTTCCGACAAAAATGCGCTATTCTCGTCGGCACGATTGAGAAAAGTTAGTTTTCGCTAGTCTCGACTTCCAAAAGAGGCAGGCAACTCCTCCGCGACAGAGGTATTTGACAGGCGGTATAAAATTTTGAGCAGGACGCGTTTACCTTAGAAATGTGCCACGTGTTATTCACTCCGTTCATCTTCGTTCATTGGGAGCTTCCCTGGGAGTTTCCTCCCTTTCTATACTCTTCTTTCTCCTTTGCGCAATCTCCCCCTATTTCCCTCTCCTGCTCATGCATTACATCTGTTTCGCTCGTTACTCTTTGAGTTACTCTTTTCGTTACTTTTTTCTCTTTGAGTTGCCTTCCCCTCTCCCTCTTTATCCTAACTTATTCCTCGTGTTCTGCCGTCGTTTCTCCGTTGCGTTGATGTTGCTCTTCCATTCTCGCTATTCTTTCTCTCTGGCTTATCCGCTGCTATTTCTCCACACTGTCACTCTTTTCTCATTCTCTTCCTCTCGCGCTCGTTAAATCATTCTCTATCTCTTTTCCTCGCTATCTCGTTGATGTTCTTCTCTACCTTGCTCGCGCCGCTCTCTTCTCCCTGCCTTCAATTTCGCCTTCTCGTTTACACTCTCATGACGCGTTCTTCGCTTTTCTCTTTCTCTTCCTCTTTCGCCTTCGGTGTTCTTTTGTTTTCCTCTTTTTCCATGTGTTCACCACTGCGGTGGAACTCATCAGTTTATTGTATCTTCTTCTCTTTCTTATTCTCATTTCCGATTCTTTCCTCCTGCGTGCACCTCTCGACCCACGTTGAGCGGTATTTCTCTTCTTTTTCTTCCTTCGTTCGATCATCTTTTTCTTTCGCATGGATCGAAGGTTTATTCCCTCGGTACAGGGCCGGTTAAAAATCTCACAGGCCCTGAACGTTTTTAAACGGGGACGCTGCGAGTGGGTATGGGAATATTGGTCAAATTATTTTGTTGGTTCTCTTTCAGAATTCTATATTGGTATACCAAATATGAATATCATAATATAATTGTATATAATAATTGAAAGATAGTGATTATATATTAAAATAATACACTGAATAAATATGTATATAATATTTTTAGATCGATATATTTTGTATGTTTCTTTTGTATTTTTTTTGTTTTTTGTTCAACCATTCCTACTGATTCCGGATTGATACGAACAAATACACATACATGGCGTTTGCACATTCCACGCAAACGTGTGTCGCATTCACCGACCTTTGGTTTTTTATTTTCAGGTAATCGGCCTTCGTCGCGGTAAACATTGGCCAGACTATTGAAGTGAGCCAGTATGAAGCAATGGCAAAGTGCACGATATATTTAATACTTAACTGAACAAACTGTTGAATTTCACGAAATTAATTTTGTGATTTTGTATTAAAAGCGAGCTTGTACAAATCTTATAAAATTAATAGTTCACCCTAAGCAAAACCAACTATAATGAGTTAAATAGATTGTTCATCCCACGGTGAACAATGTGACACATGGTATATGCTACAGTATATTAAGGATACAGATGCATTCGGTATATTATTCAAAAAAATAGAAATCGCTACGCTAGAAAAGTAGAAAATGCTATAAAGTAACGTAGAGTGTGAGAAAATATTTTAATAAATTAAAATTAACTTTAATTCGATCGTCGTAAAAATCGTGAGAAATTATTATTTTAAATGTCTAAATAAATAGAATTAGACTTAATTTAGATAGATATTAGATGTGAAACAAATTTGACTTTGATTTTTCAGTAAAGTGAAAAATATAATACAAATTATATATAAAAGAAATTCTTTGGATTTTAATAAATTTTTGAAAGTATCTGCTCAAAGCAAAGAAAACATTGCTTATCAAAAATTCTAGCAACGTCTATGTCGATAGTAGAGTACGACGACCTATGGGGGAGCGTGTTGAGTGCATCTGCACCGACACTATTAACACCGTACACGCATCGTATACGGCTGAACAGGAGACGCGCATATGGATGAGTTTTGTGTGTATGCGTGTGTGTACGTATTTGTGTGCGCGTCGTCGACATAGTAAGCACGCGGCGATGTCGTAGTGTTGCTCGCGCGAGCGACTTCGTTCTCGTCGAGAGACAAAGCTCTTGGCATTTCTTGAGCAAAGCGGCTCTATGTTAAAACTACAGTTAAACGTGCGCGTTCAATACGGATCGCAATCTATATACTAATTGTTTCGTTTAAATCTCAATAAGAAAATGCCAACCATGCTAAATTATAAGATAATTTTATTCTCTTTGAAGTATTCATATTTGTCTATAAGTATCATGTATCACAGAGAATGGAAAATAACTTGATATAAAAAAGAACACAGGACATTAACCATAGGTTTATGACAGAAACGTTATGACTTAAACGTTAGTTACTGTTTATAGTTGTATAGTTTCTCTTTAATCCTTATAAAATTCACTTTGTCAAATACGCTGCTAGCTCGACAACTGTTCTGCAGCTAATTAACGTATAAACAATATTTGAATTAGTGTGTAGCATTAATTAATTTACATATGTTTGTAAAAAATACCGATTGTTTGTAAAAACTGTGTATTACCATACGCAGCTGATAGCATATATAGCATATGATAGTATATGATAGCATTAATTACATCGTATCATACAACCATGCGATATCTGTCAAAAAATCCTATGGATAAAAAATTCTATCAATCGTCGCAAATGCAAAAGAGAAATCGCATTGTTTCGGGAGCTCTTTATCAATTCATAATCGAAGTTATGACGACAACGCGGCAGATGTACGCTTGTCGATAAAAGTGAAAAACAGTGATAGAGACAGATAGATAGGAAGAGAGAAAGTGGGATAGATAGATAAAAAGAGAAAAAAGAGAGAAAAGGAAAGGAGAAAGAATCACTACCACATCATATAGAACATAGGGCGAGCTTAAGTTTATCTAAGAGAGGATAAAACTGGCTCGTTTCACAGTCTCGCATACTGACGAGACATACGTAAAAAAAAAGGAAAAGCATTGTTATTGCGAAGCATATTCGTTTTTGCTCGCGCAGGTGAGTTTACCCTACCTGCTCGCCGTAAAGTACCAGCGACTATGCGATAGGCTCTCGTAATCTACATCCGTCTTCCTATACTAGGTTAATTAAATGAAACTTTGAATCGCCTCATCGTGGCTCGTGCTATGAGACAATCCTCGTAATAGGACGGGATTGATTTTTGAATTCTCAACGCGGCAAATAGAATCCGATCATGAACGAACCTCGATGACTAATAATTTGTACAATTAATGGTCGAGTGCGAATGTTAATTGAGTGTTAAGCTAACGAACATAAATAAAGAGATAGACGATGATAAGCGCTGGTATTTGTTACATCAATTTTAAGTACTTTTACAGATATTTAAAAATAGTTTCAAATAGTATTAAATGTTATTTGTCTATTTTTTAATTTATACATGTAATCTAATTATTCAAGATTAGGATTGTGTAGCGTTAAGAGTAGGTTTGCGTAATTCTTTCAAATATAGTCTTACAATAGATATACTTCGACAAAATAGTTTCATAAGAACTAGCTTGATTATAATAACGATTGTGCGTTCTCATTGTTTGCTTGGTTATTCTTCGTCCTCTCTTTCGTCTCGTAATAACTCTTGCGTCAATAATTGAGATGTAGCTATACATATATGAAAGAGCGATTTCTTTTCGTGAGGAATCGAGTACACAGCGGTCGTAAATCCATTGCTTCTTTGTAGCGACAGATGTTCAAAAGAGTATACATGTGTACGTATATACATATTGACAATGTTCCTGTTGCTCACAACTGAGTTTACTCGCATGTTGCGGAAACTCGGACCATCGTGCATCTATATGCGACATCACGCCCGAATTTTTCTGTGGTATTTTCGCTTCAAAATTTTTTTTCGAATTTTTGCTCCAAGACTTTTCTCTGCACGTTCCTCCCGATAAGAAAAACTCTTATGTCCTAGTAATATAAGTTTTTACATTTTCTTCCATAAATCGATATACATGAAACCTTTTATACTTAACACTAGTGATTCTCGAATCTAATAAATTACTTGATATTATTTTTAAAATTGAAATACAGTCAAGATCTTTTTTTATATAAAGAATATGAAGTTGCACTTTGAAAAAGAAATTTTATCAATATTTTAATTCTAATATTAATGTAATTTGCACGAAGACAAATATCGATATCGTATATATAATCCTAATAATACTTAACGCCAAATGTATCGATAATTAACACTTTTCAGCGATCATGTGCATCTTTCTTATTGGTATTGTCAAGTATATCGAGACAATTAGTGATTCTTTCTATATTAGTTATCTTAGACAATACTACAGCGTGGAATTGATGTCAGATTGAGAAATGAATCACATAAGTGCCAAACACATATACATTAGATTCAGGATTTATACGAGCGATACAATTTGAAATACAAAAATGAAAGGGAATACAGCAGTTTAGTCGCTCGTCAAATCGATATCGTTATTCGTGCGTATTAATACTATCCGGTGAATACGGATAATAGATAGCATCGTTTCTTGCCCTAAACGCTGCAAATGGCTACGTGCTTATTTAGGAAAGGATTACCATGAGAAAAGGACGTGGCAGGCGGAAAAGCGAAGAGATGAAGAAGACGACGAGAGGCGCGGACCGTTAATAATCGTAATTTACGCTGTAAAGTGGACGGCGTGTCTGATTCACCAGTTTTAGTCATGCGGCGAGACAGGTAACATTTAAGTAACTAATTATTAGCAGTCTAGAAAGCGCGCGTGAGTATATTACTCCGTTCACTTCAACGATGTTACCGTTACTACTCTTTGCTCAAAATAAATCTACTTTTTAGGCGAAACACCCGTAGCCAAGTTATTTATACCATCGTCGTGCTTGCTCGCGTTTGCTCAGGGAACAAGAAACAAACGCGGAATTTATTTTACAATTGGAACACTGGAAAGATGGAAGTCGCGATGTATTAGTGTATTGTCTTTTGAAGAATTTTATTAACAATATATTGACTCTGATATATCAATAGTGTCGCATAAATATTCTCGCATAAATATATTCGCTGGATCTCTTCAATCGACGTATCCATATAAGTTGCGACTTGATGCTTAAATTGCTTAAGATAACACTTGTTTTTTTTAATTATACTGTTTTCACGGTAACTTTCGATTTTAGTCAATAATTTCCTTCAATCCCCGCTGAGTTTGTAAATTTTGCAAATCGCTAGACGACACTTTCTTTAATATCAATTCTAAAGTATAACACGTAACACGACACAGAATAATGGACATTTTCATCTTTTATCTTTGACTGCAACTGCATTATTAATAATTTTCCAAAATGTCATCTAAAAAAGATTTGCGATTTTTCACAAAATATTTTACATTTGGCGAGAAATGCCACCGCGTGTCTTTTAAATCTGCATGTGTATTAATTCTACAATACACAGAAAATATTAACTTTTCAATATCTGTATCTCGTTTTACGTTTTTTTATTTTTCTTCTTGTTCATAAATATCCACTGAATTTTAATATTAAACCAGTTACTTGTCATCTATGTATATTTATTTGTTTCTCGTTTCTGTGTTTATCGGTCTGTTATAAAGTTCCATTAAACGCAATTAAACTTGCAGGATTAATGAGATATCGGATTTAACATCGAAACATTTCAACAAAATCGGTTATTATAGGATGTGAGTAAAAAATGTCGATACCTGGATACGCCAAGCGGATGTATCATCCTCGCGTGGTATTTCGTAGTACGAGAGTCGCGCTCGCCGAATAAAATTCGATAGCGAGTTTTCGAAATACCGTCGGTTAATTTTGCCAGACGACGCGAACGAAGAGGTGAGCGGAGGAAAGGAGACGGTGGCATCGATCCATTATTCGGGAGATATAGAAAGGAAAAAGATTGCTCCTCTAAGCCGCGTGGCGTCGTCTCGTTCGCGTTCGCGCCGAATAACAAAGTTTGTATTGCGCCGTCAACGTCAACCGAGTAATTATTTCGAGCAGGATCCAATTTGAACTTTGTGTGTTCTACTGTTGCTCTGTTTTTATTAAATTGATTCGTGAGAGAGGTAGAGAGAGAGAGAGAGAGGGGGGGGGAGAATACAGTTAGGCACGAGCAGGACATCCTCTCGCTGCTCTGCTCTTTTTCCTCTTTCTCTCCCTTCGAACGTTTATCACCCCGCATCCTGGAATAATGTAGACGAAGCATGTTGTCGCTTCGCACCGTGGCTAAATATTGCAGTAGGTGGACAGGCCGTTTTATAGAATGTCCTCGTTAGTAACCGAGTATAAATAAGTGCGACTCTATATGCGCGCGGCGAAGTGCGCCTCCAACCGCTGGAAAACTGGAGACGTTTTAATAGTTACCGGACCGAGATAGAGACAGAGAAAGAGAGCCCGAGGCATATTAATTTGTAAAACGCGCCGACATCGTTTTTAAACGTTCCTAAACGTCATTCGACTAGTCGGAGAAGACAAGACAAATTTCACGAATTGTCGCGGGAGCTATAAAATAAAGAAGAAAAAAACATCACGACTCAATATTTTATTCGAGCGCGATAATCACGGTGCAAAAACACTCGCGAGATTAATCGGACTAATGCTCGTCCGCACAGCTGATAAAAGTCGGCGTAGAATGAGACCTTGAGTGGACTTATTCCGTCGTAAACAATCACTGCTGAATAAGTCGGTTCTCCTTCCTGCGCGTTGTGCATATTTCTTTTGTTCGCATCAGTTTTTAAATTTTACAGCTTATAACTATTGCCGTTTTTCGACAAGTTCATTTAATGTAGCGTTCATTAAATATAGCGAATGCAATAATAACGAGTATTTTCGTTCCCTAAAAAATGTATATCTTTATTAATATTTCTTTATTAAATTAAATACACCTACGTGTATAAATATATATATATATACATATATATATGTATATGATTAATTAATCAGTAATCTCGTAAGCCTTTTTATATTTTCATGTGGTTACTAGAGAGTAGGTTTTTGGAATATAATCCAAATTAGGTTTTGGAATATAAGTCAAATGTACAAAAATTGTAGAAAGCTTTAATGCGTTATCGAAGTTCACACAGCGTGCATTACATAATGCAAATAATAATAAAATTTGGCAAATAACATTGAAGTCATTGCGCTCCGAATAAAAATTATCGGTGCAGTTGCTTGCAGCGATTGATATTTTCACAAGAAGATATTTAATGGAATTAATCTCTACTATTTAATTATCAACTTTCATGACTACAATAAAGGGAATAACTACCATTTAATCAGCGAAAGAATTTCCGTAGACGATTTCGTCTATCAACATTAAATTTAACGACTAATCTATGTCATACTCGAGAGTGCTGATAGTGAAAAGAGACCTTCTATTAATTTTGACGCGAAGCAGAAACGTTTATACAAAGCTTCAAAACACGTCATATGATAAAAGTAATTTAAACAAGTCATTTGAGGTTTTAGTCATTTAAAAACGATTAAGAACTTATCATACATGATATTTCAAAGTTATTATATATATAATATTAATAAATTTCCATATAATATATAAATTTCATATAAATGGCTGCATTTCCATATAATTCATAGCTCTATAAAGTATGTACATATATTAACCAAATAGTTTTCATCTTTTCTCAAAATGATTTTAGATTTATCTAAAAATCTTCCTGATTTGTCTACAGTTCTATAAAAAAGTCTACTTCTATAAAAATATCTACAGTTATATAAAAAAGTTTATCAATTTATCTTGCCTTATAAAAGGAAATAATCAAGAAAAATAAAAAATACTTTTTTAACATTTTTTTCACAAGAAATACTCTCTATATGTTTAATCTTAATTAATTCTTTTATAGATATAAAATTCGTTGATCAAGGAATTAAAGATTACATCCGTTTCGCGTTTCATCTTTAAAGCTGATGACATTTTCCCGGCTGCAGCGAAACGGCGATGTCGAATGCACTCGGATAATCGCAAATCACAACAGCGTTACCGCAGGATTATCCTAGAGTCGCAAACTCCCTCGGCTACCTGCAATTTACAAGACCACTTCGCCGAGAGTTCTCTTCTCGCTGCTCGACGTCATTTATCGTTTACTGTTGCCATCGAGCAACGGTAATCGGACGAAACGATGGATTCGGCATGGATTCGTAACCATGCTCGTCTTTGAGCACATAAATCTTGCGCGTAAAATTTTCTCCCGTTTTTTGCCGTCTAAGTATCATCGTTACATTAACATAACAGCCATTGTTGTAGCGAACATTTCGTGCCCTTTGTTATTTTCAAGAGATAGAAAGCATTGCGATCGGTTGCAACAGCCACAAGATCGAGAATACGCTGCCGAAAAAAAACTGCAACATTTATGAAAGAACACTTATTTCTCTCTATAGTTTTTGTAATTTTCATGTAGGTATATTTATTAACGAAAGTCTTTTGTTCTTATAATTTGAATTTAAAATAAACGTATAACGTATATTATACATGCATGAGACAATGTAATGTTTGTATATTCAAATCATTCACACACACACAAGTTGCTTCGTCTCAACTTTCATCTTTACAATCATCTGATAGCGAAATAAATAACACAATTGATAATGTTGCCCGTGACATTCAGAAGGCAGATCGATACAAACCTCGATCTTAATAGCTGATTAACAATCTTCGAAATACCATTGGAATAAAACATTGAACATCCAATCGATAATGAACAAATTATTATTGTTTCCTGATATCTCGAGTAAATCGTCGGCCGTAGAATTCAATGGATCATCGCGCGAATGGATTGGCATTATCCCTTCCCGGCGATTCTTCTTGAAAAAATCTACGCAGAACGGAATCACCGTGAGAGATGTGATGCAAACGCATTGTCGCGGGTTTTTCACCTGTCATGGCTATCGCCACCGTCGTCGTTGCCGTCGCCACCCGGTCGTCTCTCTCTATGAAATCGGGCCGTGTGAGAAATTGGAGAACGCTGTGCGTATGTCTCTCTCTCCTCTCCTCAATGCCAGGCCGCGTCACAATTCATTTCCCAACCGGCGCGGCGCGGCGCGGCGCGGTACAGCACCGCTCGCGCCGCGCCGCGCGCCCGACATTCTTATCCTACCACCAGCCTTTCTCTCCTTGCCGCTTCTCCCCGTTTGTGAACGTCCGCTTATACATACAGTTAGATCCCCCCCCCCTTACTCTAGTCTACTCTTCTACACTTCTCTACTTCTTTCTCTTTCGGTTGTCCGCAACTGTTTAACGCACGACAATATGCAACATAGGTGATCAGTAAAGCATTTTTCCTTAACATTAGAGTTTCTTAAAACAAAATTTGAAAGAAAAATCCTTAGGCTGCGAATAATTTTTAAATAATAAATGACAATGAGTGAAAGTTTTAGCGATTTACGTTTCAGGGATACATGTTGATAGCTAGATTTTATATTTTGCTTAATTCCAAATCGACTTTCCCTGATTCGAATTTGAAATACAAAATTAGGATTTACAAAAGTTTTAAAACGTGTTTGCAAATTCGACAATGCGAAATTAACCCTAGCCGATGATAGCTGCGTATAACTGATAAAAAATATCGCGGTTGCATAGTTTTACTACTCTGATCGCTAGCGCTACTTTCTTCGAGCGTCATGTAGATTGATTTCAACATGGAGCTACTTTCATGAGAGATGGCAATGTTCTGGGGTGCAGGTGAAGGTTTTTTATGAAATACTCTTATAGTAAAATATTTCTTCGAACTTTGATATAATCGAATGTATATCCTTGAGTTTCTAAGATTTAATGAGTTCGAATTACATAATATAAATTGAGATACTCCAGTTAAAGATTAATAATCATATCGTATATCACGAGTATCCGTTCGACGTATATCTACGTGGTAGACTCTTTATATATATAAATTCCGTTAATAAATATACAATATATAACGGATTTAAATAATAATATGAAAGATACGTACACCTTTTTCATTCTACGCTTATTTATAAATAAAACTGATTGCTTGTTTACTAAATGTTGAGTTACAATTTTGATCGTTATTTTTGTCCGTGTGTAACAATAGTTAAATGATTAGGAAAGGCGCGCATTCAAGTGTTAATATTTAAAGCAATCATTTGTAATCGCTAGCGACGTTCTTGGCGTTTCTACGATTGGAAGCGTCGTAATGATCTGACGTTCTCGGTGAAGGCGGAGCACAGACGCTTTTGCTGAAAGTGAAAGTCGTAGGTTTCGATGGGGCCATGTTAACTTTTACATTCTCCATCTAGGAATGCGCACGTCGGCCGGTCTTGAAATATATGTAAGGTGTCAGCTATTTATGAGAGAGTGACGTTTAACACACAATGGCAAATAATAAATTATAAAATTTCAGTCAACGATTGGAGCGCGAATCATTATTCAGAGAAAATTACAAGTTATGTCATATTTACATATTTTCCGGATTCGTAATATTTTTTTTAATTCACATTTTAGTACATTGTATTTAATCGTTTATAGATAAAAAAAGACCATAAAATCTTTAAATAAATCTTTAAAAAACAGCAGGAATAATAAATTTTATAGTGAATGTTAGGTATACAAAACTACTATATACACACAAGATCGCTACGCATTATGTCCTCGCATGCAAGCGATGAAAATCGAAAGTCTAAGGTTCACGTTGACACACTTTATTTGAGGTGTTTAACGCGTTGTTATATCAGCGTTGAAAAACGTCAGTTTCATAAGTAAATAGTGCAATCTAATATGCATGCTTCTTTTCGTCTTTATTAATTTAATTCAATATACGCGCCTAGTTTAAATCAACACACACGCACACACATAAATATATAGGCACATAAAATTGCGGAATATTGGACTCGACAAACTCTTATGGATTTAAGACATAAATGCTTCATCACAAAATTTTTCAAGAGATTTACGTTCTTACACAGCTCCATCGAGTTAGAGTGCAACGCATACTGGTTGTCTCTATTCAACGTATCACTATGCTTTGACCTAGAAACCTACTTTCGTGTCAAATTAAAAGTAAAATTACGAAGCGAGTAGAAACAGAGGGTTCGGAGCAAATAAGCGCAGATAATATTTACGTCATATACACCGTCTGGACGTGATATGCTATATTTACCTTCAAAATCAGACATGGAAAAAGTGATTTTTTAAAAAATTTTAATTTTATAAAATTCTTCAAGTTATATACTAGCTGCTTAAAAAGCAAAGATTGGACAATGACTTTTTGAAAATGCCAAGATCGGGTAATTTTAAAAATAGGATTATACTTTATTACTATGCATAATACTAAAAGAAGTATATTATTACGATAAGATATTATTACTTATTAAGGAATAATATATTACGGCACTCTCTCGGAACTATATCCAGTTGCGCAGTAATTATGCCAAACTTGCAGTTCTGCTAAGCAACCTGTTCCAATTAATTCAAACTTCATTTTCATGACTATGATGTTATTGCCGCTCATAAGCGGATAGCGGCGCAATGTATTCCTTCGTGGAAGTTTTCTATCGAGCAAAAAACTATGTAGGAAGATTCGTGGAAATTGACTAATTGTTACGATGGACGAAAGCATGATGCGGAATTAATTTTAATAATTACAGGAAAACCTAATGAGAGAGAGGGGGGATATAAGAGAAAGGGAAGAGAGATAGAAAGAGAGGGGAGTGAGAGATGGGAAGACCTGTAGATAATTTTACCAGAAAGTGCGATATTACGGCAAGCTCTGCTAGAGAACGAATAACCGTGAAGAAGAAACTATTTGCGCGCGCACTCGTCTATACATATAATATGTGTGTGTACGTGTGAAGAAACATTTATGCTACTTTACTACTATACAAGTTTTTAACTTTCATTAACAAAATATATCAAACGATTAAGAGATCGGATATCATTTGCAGTATTTTTCTCATTACACTTATTATTACAGTTATTTATTTTTTCCTTATAGAAAATTATCAAGTTATTAAAAACGAGTGCCATGAACTCTTGGCTATCACGTGCTCGCTGTTTCAGCAACAAAGCTTAAGGCCTAAACACACCCTTTCCGTAATACGTAAAAACGTAAGGTTTCGACCAATCGCGTTGCTCGATTCTGTTACGGACGGCCGAATCGAGCAACGCGATTGGTCGAAACCTTACGTTTTTACGTATTACGGAAAGTGTGTGTTTAGGCCTTTAAGAGCAACGCAATAATATCACGGGAAAATGTAATGGAGTTTTCTATATATGCCATAGAGCTCCCCTTTCGGGATCGACTCGGTTCCGCTCGCTATTATGTATAGGAGTTTAAGAAAGGCGCGGTGAACGGTCGCTCGTCGACCGTACCGGCGCGGCGCGGCGCGGCGCGGCGCGGCGCGGTGCGAAGCGGGGAATTGTGCGACGTCGGACGTGGACGTGGTTTGGTGCGAGTGCGAAGCGGAGAGAAACGGAAAGGAAGTGGAGTAGAGACTGTAGAGAGGAGAAGAAAGTGGGGGATCGAAGCCCGCCGATGGCGTACGACGCGTACGACGCGCACCGCGCCACGCGGAGGTCAAACGCACGGAGCGGAGGGCGGCACGAAAACGGCCGAGAGAGACGACAACCTTGACTCCTTTCGTCTATTGTTCTTAGGATCTCCGCACGGAGCGACGCGACGCGACGCGACGGCCCGCCCAAGAGGGTGAGAGCCCGAGAGGTGAACAAGGGTAGCGTGATACGGCGTCGATATCTCGGTACGCTCGCACTCGACCGAATAATTGCTGTGTTTTTAGCCGCGAAGGACGATGAAAATGTTTTGTTCGAGAGGATAAGTTTGTCTTTTTTACATACAAAGAATATATATTTTTTCTAATGTGTGTATGTTTATCAAAATCAGTATCAGGGAGCGAATGTCAAAATATCGCGGTTACACTAATAAAAATAAAAGTATCAATAAATACTGCAGCAGAGGATTTACAAGGGATTATCAGAAAAACTTGTTAATTGGCACTGTTTACTTTTTTGAATATTCAAAAGCACCCCATAAACACTATAATTAATTATAACGTTGCACATAAAAGTTGGCCCTATTTAAATGGAACTTACAATTAGTAGTTGTCAGCATATAGATACCTGATTTGGATTGCAAACTTAAGATGATTACGATCGAATGAGTGGAGCGAAGCTATCGCTTCGACTATAGTTACCATGATCGAATTAATTCGATAACGAGGATGAGCCAGTGTACCCTCGTGCGACATTTACAGGACCTTCGTGGGTGACCAGCGTGTCTAAGCAACGAGAGAGTGGGCGAGGACGAAGGACGAGGATGAAGATGCGATATACCTTTATCGACCACGCAAACCACCGGTGACAGATAATCCGAAGTGGAGCCCGTCCAGTTCTAATTACGTGTACACACTTTTATAGCGCTCCTAAGATTGTACTGTAGACTTAAGTGAAGTAACCGTTCTCTCGTGAGAAGTAGGTTAAAAGAAGAGATTAGTGATTGCGACGTAGTATCTAGTACTTACGAAATTCGCGCAATATTTGCCGAGAGAATTTTATCGATACCAGCACTTGTAATAACTGTATCGTCATCATTGTCGTCGTCTGAGTCGTCGCGGAGCCGTTAAATCTCCCGGAAGTTCGCAGAAAGCGTGACACTTACCAGCGCGCGATTTCCGGCTCGCGATATAGAACGATGTCTTTGCATTCGAAACGATCAAGTGCCGAATCGGCGCGGCGTAAGCTATTTGTCAATAACGCATGTGTGCACGTGAGACGGCGACACAACAACGACGATGAAACGATAACGATGATGGCGAACTCGATGTAATTATAACGGAAGCCTTCGGAGCTCGCGCTCGGTGAAAGGCGTACAACTGTGACTAAAAATCCGCAATGCGCAGCGCTGTCACGCTAAATAAGTCAGGCCACGAGGACTCGGTTATTGCTTAACTTATCATCGCGAATGGAAGAGAGAAATTTTAGTAGCTTGAACGCTCGCGGAAATTCGATTCTTCGAACGGCGCTGCTACTCGAATTATCAAATGTACGAGTAAGTACGCATGACAGTACAGCTGTTTGTCTTAAAAATGATAGAGTGCCAATAAAAATAAAATGTTTACACACACACACACACACACACACATCAGTTCTCGCGCGTAATTATCTCGACACGATATCAAATCTTATTACCGTCGTAAAATAGCCGCTCAGACAACGCCTACGTTTCAAAGACGTCGTAAATCTTTGAGATGTCCTTTAGAAGCCTTTAAGATGTCTAGAGCATATTACATTAAGTATTTTCACAAGTACTTGCTTCTCAAAATGTAAAGAAATGTTATTCGCATTATTCTTACGTTACTCATGGTGATACTTGCACCATGAACGTTCGAGCATCTAACAGACTAATTAATTATAACGGATTGAAGTACCTCTAATCGATTGACGGATTAGATTCAAAAGAATCTTGTCCGTGAATTATACCAAAAAGAGAAGCTCCCTCTGACCCTATTTCACGTACCTGCCACAAAGAACAAAACTGACTACCACGTTGTTCCCCCGAAGTTTTACGACGTTTCACGAAAGAGCATAATCGATGGGATACTAAAAGCTCGGGCGAGTAACGGCAGCCTTGAAGTTTCGATGCCTACCGTAGGTACTCCGAAAGTAGATAAGCTCATATTTCTTATATTGTTATTCAATATATTAATCCGTAACAATTTATCCAAACTTAATACTATAACTTATTTTATAATGTCAATTTATATTTCCGCGTAGCTTATAATATTTAAATGCGTAATTTATTTTTATTCTCAACAATTAAAATGTGTTATTATTTACATATCGAAATACATATGCCAGAATAAATAAAATATTTAAAATATATGTTGACATACATAATATATTTCCTTTGCTATTATTCGGTATCTAAAAGAAGATTGTTATGAACAATAAGAAGAAATTGTGGAGCCTATATAATCTCTATTGGCAGTTATCGTTAGAAAAACTATATAATATACGAGATTTAAGGGGTTATCTACATCGTCCACATCGTGTGTGGTAAATCGAGGTAATTAAAATCGCACAAAAGTGAATTAAAACGGCGTTCGATTGACACGCAGAGAAAGATCGCTTGGCCGAAACGAAGCTAGAGCCGGAACAAGGGAATGAAACAAAGAAGCATGCACGAGAATAAAGAGTATGAGAGCCAGAAGCCAAATCATCCCGTGGCCATGTTTCCGATTATCGGGGGCGTTTAATCCAGTCTATATATACACTTTGCCGATTCTTTTCGACGCGTCTCGTCGTGCTTAGGCCGCGCGATGACGCGCGTGTGCACGTGTTTACGAGCTAAACTTTTGTCCTTCGTCGAAGGGTTAAGAGCCCCGAGAGCAGAGACGAAGAGGGATGTGCTCCGGGCCGTTTCTCCCCGATCGATCAGTCGAGCCTGTTAAACGGCGGAGCGGCGGCTTAACCACTTCGCCTGCAATAACGTCTCCGACTGGCCAAGCTTATCGTGCGTCGTAAGTATCTTTCACGCGTCACAAATGTTATCGCTTATATACACATTTATACATATATTATCATAGAGTAATTTGTAATAAAATAATACAGCTTAACAATCTTCGAATAATCCGTGTTGCGCTTGATCCATTTCTATTTAAAGCAGGAGTCGACTTAATTCGTGTATATGATGTATGAATAACATAAATCCAAACATAAATCTTTTGTAAAATAATGTCTATTATAGGAAATTGGAGAAAGACACTTTGCATTAATGAAAAGTTACCGATATCTCCGATTTCATTCAATTCGAATTCACCGATAGTCCGAGTCTGTTTTGGTTTCTGATTTATTTTAGACTATCATTGTATCCATCTGATTTATTTCAGCTTGCCATTTGTAAACTATAATGTATGTTACATGTGTTAATATATGTTATACAAAAACGCGAGATAATTCACTAAACTAGAAAAGAATAAGTTCGCTGCGTAGCTGAGCGAATCGACAACGATACGATTGCATTCTGTATTTTAAAATAAATTCATTTAAAAGAAATTATTTTTTATCATTGTCAAAAAATATACGATATATATTGTATATTATTATTTCATTATACACACGTTATACGTATACACACATGAGATGTTTCAGAAAAGAAATAACATTAATGTCTGTTCTGTGATGTCTCTGACAGGGCAATGTATGGACGTGCATCATTCGCGTCGATTAAATTCCAAGCCAAGTGGTTAACGCCTGATGCGGATGAATTCCATCTGCGAGGATGAACGCGAGAGGGACTCTTTAAAGTCGCCACGCGCGATCGAGAGAAGCGAGCGTTTCATTTGTTGAAAACGACGCTACGCGCGTACGAAGCGTTCGCGCGACGTAATCGACGTAAATAATCGAGGGGTTCTTCGTCGAGAGAGCGGTGTATATATGTGCATCACGTGAGTATGGGCTCGAGTGATGGCTCTTAAATCAATATCTACTTGCAATTTTCACACACATCGAATACGAACGTTTGTGTACAAGTTTATGTATCGATAAGCATTTTAATGGTGGTACAAGCACTGCCGCAAGTATTTAGACGAGTATATGAAACTAAACTGCGATAAATCGGTGTTGAAGTTTGATCGCCTGATATCAGATAAGCCAAAAATAGTTGCATTTAATATTTGATATTCTTTATATGCGAATAGTATAACGCGTGATTAATAAATAACAAAAATACATGCGAATTTTTTATTCCACATTCCTCTCGAATGGTTTCGAGGTGCTCGTGCTTGAGATAAGATTAATATCTTCTTTGAAATAATTGATATCTCGCTCGACGCTGTTGCCACGGATCACAATGGTCAAGATTGATACATGCACTAGAAACATTCAATAAGCGCAAGAATATGAAAATATATCAACATCGACAATTCGTACAAAAAATAGGACATCATCGAAAACAGATGAAATGAAGCGAAACGATCTCGTAGATAATCAACTATCAACTATATTTAATAAAGAGATATACTTAATACTTTTTCAGATATTAATTTAAATTTAAATCATAAATAAGTTAAATACATTAACGAAATAATTAAATAAACTAATATTAACTTAATTTGAATTAAGCTTAATGTCTCCTCTCTCTCTCTCTCCCTCCCTCTCAAGTTTAGATAATTTTAAATTTAGTCAATCTTTCGAGATACGTAATATAAACAATTGCTGTCTTGCGTAAATGTATGTAATCGTGATCTCGAATGTAACTAACACTTGCCTAAAAGAGCGACGTATCTTCGGACGAGATCTCGGCCGTTTTGTACGACGAAACATGCAATTACGTCCGTGGTATACACCCAGTCGTGATATGGTAGCGCATTCGCAGGTTTCTTAATCACCGCGTCACTAGCATGATAAGAATATATTTACACTTCGTAGCTCGTACGTGGCAATAAAATCCGATGAAACTTGCGCGGGCCGGTGCGCCGCCGAGAGGGATCGCTTTACCACCGGTATGACGCGCCGATCAATATTATACCTGCGCGTTCCCACATTCTTCGGATGAAATAATAATAGTAATTAGAAATTCTAACGATACCGCGGTGCTATTATACGAGCTATCGATACGCGAAACCTCCGTTTTTTTACATTCCGGATACCCTGTATCCAATGATACTTTGATATTCAGAATGTATTTACAATTCTTTACCTATACCATACCTATTATATTGATTATTATTATTGTAAATATTTTCACCGTATAAACTATACCGCGAATATTGCAATCTATTTTTTTATTGAGCATATAATATTAATTTTTAATACCATCAGTTGTGTTTATAGCAATATTTACTTTTACGTTTATATATAATTAAGTTATTGTTTTTCATACTTTTCATCATCTATCAATATTTAATACAGAACCACAATAATTTTTTCATATTCTGCATATAATAGTATCATTATTTTCTCTTAATATATCAATATAGATGTCTCTATCGCAAACATATACCTAGTAATAATTTCGCCATTCACGCTAATGATCGCACGATCGATCGACATAATTGCACGGGCTCGTTACGCGTTTTCGATGTCGATCACGTAGTTATTTACCGCGTAGAAATTTATTGCGTTAATTCGAACGGATCACAGGGATTATCGGTAGGCACGTAACGTTGCTGTTTCTGATCCCGTTTGTCCCCCTCCCCCCCTCTCTCTCTCTCCCCCCGTTTATTCAATATCCGCGAGAGGTAATATGTTCTCCAGAGTAGGTGAATTAACTGCGCGCGCGAGTCCCATTTTTCCATAAAAATCACTGTTTTCTACCGCACACGCGAGGACGATACTCTTTTTCAATGTTCTACAAATATCACGCCGTTATCGGGATTATAACCAATGCAGTGTTGCAGTAACGGGATTACACGAGTAATGCGATGTAGATACATTTGCAGTACCGTTTCCGCGATATACGAATGAATATCCGATACGTAAAGTGGATTAGATTTGAGAGTTACTCTAGTGTTTCATGTTAGACATTACGTTTTCATACAGTACTTTCTTCTACGGTACGTATGTGGAAGACACCTAAACAATACGGTTGTATCAATATTTTGTAGATTGACGCGGTTATTTTAAATGCGATATTTTTTTATCTCGTATAAATATTGAGATATTTACTTTTCTGAAACAATCTTGAAAATATTTTTCAAGACCTGTTTATTCTGCACAACTTTATAATCCGTATGGCCCGGTGGTCGCGCGCGCCGCAAGCGCGCTTGCAAATTTATTTTGACGCTACAGAAAGTCGCCTGACGAGAGATCCTGTGCTTTGCAGATTCCAAGATATTTAATACAGAGACTTCCAGCTATTCTCTCTCTCGTTCGATGTGTTGTTGAATAGTCAACGCAGCGACAGTTACATAAATACGATGACACTGAATACTTTTTCCTGATACATATACGGATCAAAGATTCGTTTAGAAAGAGTAAGTTATACGTGAAATTGGAATATAAATTACACTTACAATTAGAGATAGGGAATAAAAATTTAACATCGTTGAATTAAATTGTAAATTATCGCTGCATGATTGTTCTATCCTTTAACGATCGTTGTAATATTCGTGCTCACAATTCGCGCAAACAAGGCGTTTCGCGCACGCGGTTCAGTTTTGCAATATTATATCTAAATTACACGCATCGTTTGTCGGGATTACATCGAAATTTGTATAATTTTAATGGCCGTTGTCGGGACGCGGTGTTTTTGCCATTGTGGATGAGAGGTTCGATAATTGTTTGGCTCTTTTATTTTCGGATAGAGAGTAAATCCGTATTCGCGCGCGCTAAAAGGACACTCGGAGAACGGGGATCGTCGATGTGTATCTACGTCGTTGAATCTCGACAGAGTTACACGCCCCCAGGGTTGACGCCATTGACCCAACTTCGGGAACCCTCCTTTTCATTAGTCCTTTCTCGACGACGCGACGTTCCCATCTCATCCACTTCTCTCCAGGACCACCGTATAGATAGCTTATTTACCGATCGATTTGATATGGAGTAACACACAAATACAAATGCTTTTGTAGTTACCAAATATACTATACGCGTTTCGTGCTTTTTACGTTACAAAGATATTAATAACTAAATTCGCGTGTCCGGCAACACACGCTTGTGTTTAATTAAACGTACTACAAAATACTGTTTTATATGCGTAACTACAAAAAACCATACGTTTGTACGATGATGTAAACTAATTACGATGTAATTAAATGGTGTACGAATCTTTATGTTGAGTACTTCTCTTGTTGCTCGCTATGATCGAAAAGGTAGAGGGCTCCAATTTTTTGGAGAGAATGTAATTCTTCCGCGAACGATCGGGACTTTGAAATTCGAGATCCAACATTTTCTACTCCGCGAGCGCGAAATCAGCGAAATATCGTCAAGTACGCTCGGCCAGCGATACGATGAAATATTTCACGGCATTTTCTTTTGTTCGCCAGCCAACGGTGGACACCGTCGCATCGGTGGATCGAGGCGACGCCCGCGCCGATCGGGAGCGCGCCATGAAAAAGGATTCTCCGAGAGAGCCTCGCGCTGATGAAAGTGCTGTCCTCCGTCTCTTATTAAAGTTGTCTCTTATGCAGTCATTAGCCTTAGCTGGGCTACACTGCGCGTATGCAAAAATACTATTGTTCGCAATTGAGTGTCACGTCGCGAGGTTAAAAAGTTTTACCTCAGACGCGGGATATCGCTTAGATTTCGTGGCACGTATACGCATATGTGTATGTGAAAAACGGGATTCCGTTTTCTTTTAAATTTAAAATTTAAAATCTTTTATAAATACTTATTACTCCTCTCTCTCTCTCTCTCTCTCTTTCTCTCACACATATCGTTCTAGATGAATAATAATTTCATTGCTCCTCGGTTATATACATATATATTCATCGATTTGAGTATAATACTCGGGCACGCGTACACCAGGTTAACCACGAGGGATTTCCCTCATGCTATCTTCTTCTCACATGTACATCTGCGTGCAGCGCGTGCGTGCGTACGCGCGTGTAATCGTGATTTTATCGAGTCACGTTGCGTTACGTAATTTCGTCGGCCACGGATATCTCCGTTCTGTGTGGCGGCGGCGCGGAAGAACTTGTCGAGAGATCCGAATAAAGGCCGATTCACATTCACGTTAAGTCGACATCGTGCCGACGTGCGGAAGCGAAACATGTCAGCTCGTATTTATTTTTCGGCGTTAAACATGGCAGGAGTCACGAGTACCTCATGATCCTTTTTGAACGTATGTATGTCTACTATTGTTGGTTATTGTCAATTTCACAGTTATGTAACTGATGTAACTCTATGATTAAATCAATAATTAATAGTAATCGTGAATTCATTAAGAGAGAACATAGTTTTTAATAATCATATATAATTTAGCAATTAATCCTTTTTTTCTAGTCGGATTTTATAAAGAAGTACATACGCGCCGACAGTCCCCTCCCCCTCTCTCTCTCTCTTTCGCTCCCTCTCATTCTTTTTCAATCTATAGATTTTATTTCGTTGCGTGCTCGCACATGCTCGCGTTACTCGTGCAGACGCATATACGTACAAAGGCATACGTGCGTTTTTATCCCCGCTGGGATAAAGGCAACACTTTTTTGTCTACTCCCGTCTAAATCACCGGGCGTCCAAAAAGCTGAGCTCTCGGTTCGTCGCACGCGTCCTCCGCGTGCGCTCGTTCTCGCGCGTGTAATCATAATTTTCATCGTGTCATGTTGCAACATTACATCAGCAGCCACCGTCGCATTCACGTCGTCATCGTCTTCGGACACCTTCGGCCCGCATAACCGGTGTACATAATCGATATCGCCATACCGAAATGCCTTATAACACGAGTTATTGATTCGCAACTCCGCCTCTGCATGCCGGCGTGTACGCGCATAACGCGGCCATAATAAACTACCGTGTACATGCCGTCGTTGTCGCATTGGGCGTAACTTTTATTGAAACTACAGCAGACGGCTAATACGGAAGATCCATTCGATCGAAAGACAAATGGTACGAGCGATCTTTCTTTGGTCAACCTTGAGTTTTTCAAGTCGTTCTTGTGTCGGTCTTCAAGTATAAGACATAAAATCTCGATTTGTCAGGCGACTCTTGCAGCATATTTTTTCCCGTAACGCGATTATCTCATTGTCAGTATGAAATGGTGACGTACGCTAAACTAGTTTTGCGAAACACCGCGCGCACGCAGTCTCGATTAAAGCATTTCGCAAATCCTTTCGTTGTGAAAACATGACCGAGATTGTGCGGCAGAATTAGGATATATACTTAATTTACGGTTATTCACTGATGTTATTTATGGACTAACAATCACATGAAATCTTTTGATAATATGGTGATTCGATGGTTTACTTTACTCTTGTATTCGGATTTACAGATAAAGATATTATACACAAATAAAGATAAATGATAATAATAATACAATCACAATAAATAATAAAACAACAATATAAATTGCGGCATAAATTCTTGTGCTTTTAATACGTTCGACCATATCAATTCTTCTGCCTTAATCGATTTTACGTTTCGAATCTCCGAGAACCGAATGACCGAAAAAGTATGTATGTACATTAATCTATTTAACTATTACGAACCATTATTCGACACGCTCGTGTCGAATTGCTATAAACAATTTGGAATATCGGTTGCTTACATACGTATGATCACTTTTGCGGATGGCATTTTCGGAGGTGCATGTATTTTGCTTCCAACTAACGCAAATATTATGATGCAATAACGAAGATATTAGGCATGGAGTAATACACGCGATACATATATGCTCCCGTCCATATAATGAATATAATATATTACGGATGGTTGCCAATATAATATTGCTCATCGCGAGACATCGCGAAAAGTGAGTGCATGATAAAAATTTGCATGCGTTCTGATAAGTGTCATACCTTACGACGATATTACGATGCTTTCATCGCGCGCGCGTGCGTCCGCAAATAGGAAAAGATACGGTATCGTTGAAGATAATTTCGAACGATATGCACGGAAGTACGGTTATAATATTAGTTTTACGTAGAGCAATTAAATTATACGCATCATAAAACTCTGGCACCGATTCTAACTATAAAGGCGGGCGACTGCGAAAACGTGAAAGTTAATGCACTAGGTGTCGCGAAAATACCGATCGTTCCTTTCATCTAGAAATCGTCAATTTAAAAGTAATTTTCTCACGAAAATACCTTATCGAAGTGTATTATTAGCATTTTTAGGGATAATCGATTAAAAATGGAATAATTTCCTGCAAACTAAAGTTCGGAAACTAAAGTTAAAATATGTCGGGGCTTTTCTATTGGGAAAATAATATATCATTTTTCCTTTTTAAATATGTTGGTTAATTTTCATAAGGTGTTTCTGAGTCGCAGTAAGAGCGACGATATTGAGAGGCAATAGTTTAATTAACAGATAGAGCCAGATAGCGGTAGCGTTCACAATGAATATTGCGTATTCTTTATGCGGAACGAGCAGCAGTGGAAACAGCCTTGCGGCTCTACTTTCTATTGCGTCATGGAGAAGGATGAGGCCTTCGCATGCTGGCACATTTTGACGTTTCGTTTCTGCGCATTATTTTTCAGGCGGCGACGCGAGGCAAGGCAAAGCGTCCGTTTTGAGGAATCCTGTAAAAAGATTCCGGCGTAATCGTCGAGATTAACTCTTTCAGAGGCAACCGGTGTCGACATATGTATGATAAAGCGACTAATTTCTTGGAGTAATGCACGAAATGAAACTGCATTTTAAGCAGCCTTTGCTCCTCGCTTTGAAGTATCGCGTTGTTGCAGATCATTAAATAAGCGTGTGATTCTTGCGTGAAAATTTTGTATGCGTATATCGTTTCTATAAATATTATTACTGAGAAAGGAATATTAAATCAGATACGTCTCGACTTAACTTTTTATATGTAATGTCTACGAGAAGAGACTTATATTACAACATAAATTTTTGCAAATTCTTTTATATGTCTGTCACCCTTTCTCTCTATATGTTGTTCTTTCTAAATTTATTCAAATTCTATAAATGTTTTCTTCACTCGATACTTTTACTAGTGAAAAGAATACTAAAGTATTCAATGAATAATTTGTATATATAGGACGATAAACATTTATTTTTAATTAATTTCTATTTAACCGAGAAAGTTACATTATCCAATTTTATAATGCAACCTAGCGACCTTTCTTTCGTAGTGTTATAAACTTGGTCGAAAATTGAGTGGCAGCACATATCCTACCTACCAATAGTAAATTATTAGTATTATTATCATTTTACGACGTGCACCGCTACATTATGCGGATCGACTTCAATCGATTGTAATGATAATTAAATCTGTTAACCTAAGCTGTAAACCGTTAGACAATACGATACGGAGAAGAGACAGCTCTCGAACATCAGCTCGAGGAATCTCTATTCTCGAATATTCGAATGAGAATCGCATTCTCTAGAAGTATCGCCCTCTCGCACCTGAACCTGTTTTGCCGTCGTCGATGCCCTTCTCTCGTCTCATTCCCGCTCCGCACCTCCAACTCATCGTTCGCTTTTGCATTTTTTTCATCAAAAACGTTTTCGCTGGCTAGAGAGCACGCGCATAGCTTTTACGCAGAGCACCCGGCGCATTTTACATCCCCGCGGCGACGATGAAAATTCATCGCGTAGACTTACATAAATATTTCCATTATGGTTCTTTTCACTCTTTTATCTTTTATCTTTGCTTCTCTCTCTCTCTCTCTCTCTCTCTCTCTCTCTCGTATTCACGTCTCTCTTCGCCTCTTTCGAACGCGTTGCGGTAGATACTCTTCGACTATCGGTTACGTCGCTTTTAATTAACGTTGTCGCGCGTCATTCGGAGCGATTTATTCCAAGTTGAAATTAACGATTGGACAATCGTGCCCTCGTACCGCAAGAAAATGAGAATAGAGAGGAGAGAGAGAGGAGAGAGAGAGAGAGAGAGAGAGAGAGAGAGAGAGAGAGAGAGAGAGAGAAGAAAAAAAGAAGAAAAGGAAGATAGGAGCAAAAGGGGGAGAGGGACAGAAAAGTTACAAGACGATTGTGAAAGTGTATTATTGATGTGATAGTTTATTTATAATGACGAAATAAATATACAACTCATGGTCGTAACGCGTGCCACAAAATCGCATATCTCTTCGTGAATACGAGGTCATTAAGCCCGCGAGTCCTTTACCAGTATTCTACCAAAATATGCAATGGAAATTCGATAACGACAGTAATAGTAATAGCAAAAAGCGTGAATTGATTGTGGCAATAGCATATTCGCGCATTTTAGCGAATTATTTGATTGTTTAGTAATTGGTATACTTTAGTGAATAAACATAATATGTCAAAGAATGAGAATATGTTGTATGTGATTCTATTAGAATTGATGCTATTTTTATATAGATATCATATTCGTATAATATTAAGGTTTACAATTTCATTTATCTTATAGTATTTGCAACGATAGTAATCGACACAACTCAAACAAAAACCAGTAAAAAATTGACACATGGCATCGTTAGTGCAGCTAAACTGATATATCAATCGAACACGAAACAATCATACAATCATAATTCAATTTTAATTATGAGTCATTATATTAATCCCGCTAAAGGATGTCGCTAATCTGTGGACCGCGAAATGTACAAGGAATAAAAGTTTATTTTGTTATGCTCATGGCTGATTTCACCAATTATTTAATATCAGAATGTGTCGAGTGTGACAGATAGCTCGCTTAAGCAAGAGTATCGGTGTCGTCAGTGTGCGGTGATATGTGTCATTTCTATGCAAAACCGAAGTGAATGAACTCCTGAGGGTCCTTGGGACAAGAGCGAGTCGGAGTTGAAACAATATCACATTATAGAGCCAGTGGCGTGTCCTTGATTCGCCTCAATTAGGCCAATGTTTCATTGCGTATCAACGCACTTGCGATCGAGGAATCGCTAGTTGCTCCGGCGAATATTCAATTCGTTTTGTCCGCGATCGCTTAACCCTTAACCGGTCGGTTAAACACGACCGGAATGATTTCATCGTTTAAAATGAATCGTGAGCGCAAGATATTCTTATCTGTTTATCCATTTTCGCTCGATTCGTAAAAACTGTATAGCTGATAGCATATAATTTTTCCGACGGCTACGGATATTTACAATGATAGTAATCGAAATACCGTTATATCTTGCTCCTCAGATGTTATATTTCGATATGTATAGGTATTAAAAAAATTTGAAGAACTTGTTTTCCCAAATCGCAGAATTTTGAATCCATTCTCATTATAAATTTGAGAAGGGATTTGAAAATAAGCCATTCACGTATTTTTATAAAGCGTATTGACCATTTCAGCATTAATATTTATTTATTCATCATTGCAAAAGCTTTTTTTATTCCTCCTACAGAGATTTAATATTTTTCAAGAAAAAACAGGATAATATTAATGTTTATAATAATAAAAATTGCTCCAGATGTATTGAATCAGATTGAGATATGATTCATAGATTAAATAAGATGTTAAAAACAATTGCTGTGCAAAAATAAAACGTTTCCAGATTAAAATAAATTGAATAATAATAGTTATATAGATTTAAGTATTTGATAGCTAAATTGCGATCTTTTAGAGAATATTTGGCAACATGTTTGAAGCACTCGACGAAACCGGATAATTTCGACTAGCAATTGAGCACTAACATTTTCTATTTAATATACGAGTGTTCATAACGTTGTGCGATAGCGCTTTATCATTCTTGCCGCGATAAGTAAATTTTCTCCTGAACTTTCCCAAGCATGAGTACTCGAGACAGCGACTGGCTTATTATTAGATGCTATTATGTATCTTTGTTGCTGTATGACCGATCTACCGATCAATCTGTTTGTTGCCATTTTAAACACGAATACTTGGTAAATTACGAATGCTTTTGACAAGTTCTGCTTTCACGATGTGGATATATATGTGACGATTTCATTTGCGCGATGGGCTAAATATAGAACAGTTTTAGAAACACCAGATGTCCTTTTAATCACTTTACAAACATCTTTGGTCGGTTTCAAGATAAACTTTTATCAGGGTAAATATCGAGAAGATCAGCATTTATCATATCTATCAAGTTTTAACGGTGTAAATGTTTGCAATTAAGCTTTAAATTAAATGTCTATGGAAATATAAAGTTCACTTAAGATTAACCAAATAAAGTAATTACATATTTAAATTAATTCAGAGAAGCCTTTTACTTTTAATCGTTAATTATTCGAAAACTATAAATAGCTCCAGAACAAATCGATTTCCAAAGAATTTATGAAAAAAAACATACGGTGAGATTTGTACAATTTTTATTGGGATGGCTTGTACGGATACCCTTTTCGCTCGTGCAGTACTATCATCCGATATTTCGTTGCGTCCGGTGCGTCGTTAAAATCATGAAGAAAATATCATTTTCCGCAGGAGAAGGCAACCTGGCGTGTTCGCGTGCCCGCGCACTTTCCGTGGTTTTCCGTTCCTTTTTTCATTTTAAACTATCCTTTTGATACGAACTTCGGCAATCCGGCTGTTGAAAGTTCCAGAACCATTTATCAGGGTGCTTTTCTTGTTTTTATTTCTCCTTTTTTTTACGGTTACTCGCGCGACCGTCCGCATAGCATCTTTTTTTACGTAACGCTCGGTCAAAAGCGAAGTAACGTGAAAGTAGCTCGGGAAATAAATATTCCGTCCGCATGGGGGGATTATGCGAGACCGCGGGTCACGTATAAAAGTCGACGGCCCCGATGAAATCTCGGAAGAAATGGCAAAACTGTTTTCATATCGCGAGACTCCTTACGGTAATGCGAAAATTTATAAAAGGCGATTAACACGTTCATCCTCGAGCGTACTTCTTGCGTGCCTAAACTATATGTAAGTGTATAAATATTTATATACAAGCAAATACACACTTAAATCATATTTATATATATATATATTTTTTTTAAACTCATAGATAATTCTTAAAAAAGAGCGAAGAACGTCGAGATCGTTTCTTTCTCATTCTAGAGAAATGAGAATGATATAATCTTATCTTATCTGACAATAAATATAAATTTAACACAGTGATTAGGGATCGCGGTCGTCATAAGATTGATAAATGAAAGAATTCATGTATTGCTTAAAACAATCTACAGATTAATCGTAAGTTATTAAACTGTGCTTGTTAAATTTGCTGAAATAAAACTCGAAGATGGATGTTTTGAATAGTTATTCGTAGTAGGGACACTTTGTGTCCCTCGCCACAAAGTTACTAAAATTTTTACAATTTTATATATTTTGGGAATTATAAATTACTTATAGAAGGAATTTTCGAGTATAAAGCGAGTTAGCGAAACCGTCGATAATCAATTGATTAGTCATTTGTTCACATTAAATTTTAGGACGCATAGAACAACCACATGAAGGTGTAGTATTTCATCAGAAGCACAATAGAAGTACAATGTCGCATCGTTGATTCGTTATATCGTATATATTAAACATGTACTCAAATTTGCGGAGAACCAAAGAACGTGAAGCATCGGTTTCTCGCGACTCGTCATGCGCGTTTGAAAAATGAATGCCTTTTAATCGTCGCCTGAAATCTATATGAGCGAAAGCTCTCGTTCGCTTGCTCTCGGTAGTCATATCGATACAATCGCTGCGATGCATCGCGCTAGTGCACTCGCACGCACAGATACCCGTCTGGCCATACACAGCGTGGAGGTGAGTGTGCGCGCGTGGTTCATGTACCAGTGCACAGGTAAGTTCACCTTTGAAGCGAGCAGGTATATGCAATATGCATTCGCACAGGCCTGGCGCCGTGAAAGTGCAGGTACGTATGTGCGGCGCGAGAGACCCGCGTCTAAAAAAAGAGCTGAGGTCATGATCTTTACGCAAAACGTATGCGTGCATTTTTCGACGAAATCGCGTCTCTCTATGCAAATTTGTCTCGCTAAATGATAGATTTATTTTAGTATAAATTTTGTACGTAAATTTTGTAATGTGTGTGTGTGTGCATAGAAAAAATTATGAAAAAAGATATTGTTAAAATATTGTTCCAAAAGAAGAATATAACTACCGAGATACAATCACACACAACGCGCGCGCGCATACACACACACACACACACACACATAGACATTTATTCTCAAAAGTATATATTGCAACTGAGTACTTATTATATATGTATACTTTACGTCAATCTTTTAACGTGTTTGTTAGATAAACATCAATGATACAGTCGTAACACAGATTGATAATAAATGATTCTCTAATGAAAGGTTTAAATCTAAAGGTTTAGGATTTTATCGATCGAATTTGTATAACGATATTTACAACGGTTTTAGCATTCGATGAATTTTGTTGCTAAATTTAATAGTGTGATTTCTTGCTCGTATAATTTGACACGATGCAATAGTAATGCAGTCTGGCCAAAATCGATACGCGCATCAGCCATATATCTACGTAGCACAATGCATTCTCGCGAAACTGTATGGTTTTGGTTCCTCTTCCATGTTACGCGCGGACGTTTATATCTGCATAGAATAAACTTTATTACAGTTACTGACTTGTTCGTAAGCAGAAAACTTCCTTAATATCTGTGCAATTTTTTACATATAAGCGATTCTTTGAGATTCATGGAAATATCTGTTTTCATCATTTTCGAATAACTCGAAATTAATATTGTCAAAATAATTAATTGACGATTTTGTGTAAATCACGTTAAGCTAAACGTTCGCGTTATAAGATTTGAAGAAAGAGATGCATTTTAATTCCATTACACATTACAGAAGGTAAATTTTTAGTATTTTCTACCGAATAAAGCCGCGAATGAGAAATACGCAGCGATATTTTTGTAGAATCCTCTTACCTTTTCGTCGTCGAAACGCTACGAGAAGCAATTTTACTTTTGTAAAGCGACGCGAAATATGCGATGAAAGCACTGTTTTAAAATTGCTCGTGTGACAAATGATATCCGTGTTATTTCGGTGGGTCAATAATAATCCGTTATTTCCCATAATTATACAATCGCAACCATGTGTATTGACAAACGTAACTTGTAATTATTCATATTTTCATTGGTTTTGCGTATGACCTATTATCTCAAACGTAATTTTATAAACCACGGATTATCCTGGGCGGATTAACAACGATTTTATTATACCCGATGAAGAACGATATCACATTATTTACTGGAAAATAATTAAAAGTATGTACGAAATCGAAATAGAAAATAGAAATGGCAATAATATAATACATATTCTAAAATTTTTGGAAATAATGTTTTTCTTTTTTATGATTGATCAAGTATATCTTTTTAGATTTTAGGCACTATTGTTTAACGATCGTGTAATAAGCATAATTATGGCTCTCTTATGTTTTGTTTCACACACGCATAATTATGGCTCTCGTATGTTTTGTTTCACACACGCACACACATACACACACGCGCGCGCGCGTGATTTCCTCATTCTTATAGCAAACAATTGAAGGAAACAAACTGATCGATGCACAGATAATAATGCTGCTAATGAAAATACGAAAATCTCACCAATAGCTTACATCTCATAATTAAAAAAAAAAAAATAAGATCGAGATTCCAGTCTGAGGATTAAAAAAATAATAAGTATCTTACTCATTTGTCCGATTAAACTAAATGGTTTAGTAACTACGAAGAGATAGTTAGCAATTAGTCGACTTAAGTAGCACGAATTTGCTTATTTCAACAAAAGTAAGCTATTTATTGGCAATAGATACTGGTCTTTGCTCCTCCTTTAAAGAAGGTAGCCAGGTAACTTGCAATTTGACCACGCTGCCTGCCGGCTTCGCGCAAATCCGGCCTAAGAGAGCCGTAAAGGATTGAATACGGCCCTGCCGGACGGGCGGTTCTGTCGGCCAGGTGGTCCAAGCCGAGCACCACGATATCGTCCTTCTTGCGGACATTTATGCTCCGCTGTGCTGCCGGACGAACGAACGAACGAACGAACGAACGGACGGACAGACAGGTGTGAATCGTAGTGTCCGTGGCGCAATGTGCGCACCGACCGACGTGTCGCGCGCGTTTACAACGAGAATAACGGACGTGTGCCACGTGCACAAGTCGACGACGACGACGAGAGAGAGAGAGAGAGGGGGGGGGAGAGAAAGAGAAAATAAATTCGCATACATCGCTGTTGAAACAAAAGAATCGCGTTCATGCGCGCGAGACTTTCTCGACGATTATTATTATATTCCGTCGGTCCTCTGAGATAGGCGATTGTCGCAATTTCGAAAGTGCATAGTCGTCCTCTCCTTTTAACACAATCGCATGTTCTACGTTCACGATATAACGCACGGTACGACGAATATTTACCAGAACTTAGTTCGTAGATTTCAGATAGTTGTTAAGAATCTTTTTTTCAACTATATAATTTATATTTTAGCCAAATTAAGAAATTATCGGTAGTAATCAAGTGCGTAGAATTAACGTCACGTTAGTATATATCAATACCGGCTTTCTACATTATCTCCATTCAACGTGCTAAAAATAAATAATGGGTTCGCTAAGTCTAGGTATTTATTTTTAGATCTCCAGGCAGCGTTCATGGTTACTGAAGTACAATTTCGGTTCAATGCTCAAACGCAGATTTCGTTTCACTATTTCTCTCGTGGCTGTATACTATTTATAAAACTATCTAGCGACATGTTAATAAGGTCTGTGTATGTATAATCCGATAAGAAAAATAATTTTTAACAAAAATTTATAAAAAAACTCTTCTTTATAATGTCGCTAATTTCAAGTGAATACATAACGATGAGATAGAATGACAAATGAACTAGCACTGCCGTTCGTTCGAGTTTTTGCGGAATGAAGATGACGATGAAAATACTGATGAAAATGCTTAAAGCTATATTGATCGCACGCGACAATGCGCCTTGGTTGGGGTAAAATGACCCATTTTGATCGCCACTAAATCGATAACGCTAAAATACGTACGTAGAATCAGGGAATATTACTGAATAAGCATTTATCGACGTTTACGAGCATGTAAATTGACGTTTATGCGTAAAGTAGCGCAATGGTTAACTTTCTATTTTTCTCGATCTGTTACGCGATTAATTTTCTTCCGGTGAAAATGTATTAGAAATTAAATCCGCGAAAATGTATATAAGAGCGATTTGAACGAAGAGGATTTAAATTCGTATGTTATTACAGAAATCATAACATAATATAACAATAATAATAATAAGTACTATGTTCAAAGAAACAAAAAAGAATAGAAAGAAGATATATCCTAAAGTATTCGAAATACTCATCTCATTTCATTTCCAGAAAATTTTAATTACAATACGTACGAGCACGAACGAAAGGAGATTAAAGGTGGCGTTGGTATGTGGGGGGGAGTATAGATACTTGCCGCAGAGAGTTAAAAGCGCGGCAGAGATTATATACAGCTAATGAATTCATGATGCTATTGTTTCGTCGAGCGTTACGTAGTTCGTAAAAGTTTATAGCCCTAATCTATCCGAGACGCGGCGTCTCTCAACAGAAACAGCAAACGTCGTACAGAAGAATAAATGTCACGCTGATTATGGTCTAAAGAGCGTTCGTTTAACCACAATGACAGATTTCTCCGTGATATTCACGAACGAAGGAGCAGAAGGAATGACGATAGCGGCTGTAAACGCACGACCCAGAGATGCGAGTGGTGGACATACTTCGAAAAGAAAAGACGAATTCCAGAGTGCTAGCATGAGGCAATCTCGTAGTTGGAATCGTGCGCCACTGTCATGTGTAACTCGGTCGAGAATGAGTTTAAATCTAGCTCAACGAAGGGTCCGCTCTTCCCCCAGGAGCTACATATTTCTCTCGGTTTGACTAAGTTATATCAATCAGCACGGGGAATGCGTAGTATATTGTTTTGTAATGAAACGCAAACAAGAAATACACATGTAAGTAGAGATAAAGATATTCCTTGCCGAAAAATTGTGATATGGTATTAACTATTTCTGTTTTAAAATGTTGATATGTAGAAAGATTTATTGCCGGCAAAAATATTTTAATTGCAGAATCGATTTCGGTAGTAAAATTTGGCATAAATGTATCATATATGTAGTATATAGAAAGGTTCTTTTAAGAAGTTATACGTAACGTGAATCACAAGGCTATTTAAATTCTCGCACGATACAAGGTTAATGCACAAAATACGAAAATAATCGACGATATTGTATTAGAAATAATTATGTCGTACTACGTCGCTCGTTTCGTTGAGCGATCGAGTCTATTTACCCGCGTCATACATCTTGTTTTTGACATTATTAATGCGCAACTATCTCGACCGCAATAAATCAGTTTTTCGTCGCGCATCGATGACATCGCCTCCGAATAACGTGCAGTCCTCGCGAATGTGAATTTCGATCTACTCTCCTGCGTCATCGACCATGTCCGCACGCGTCCATCAATTAATAAATATCGCAAGTTTAGTCATCTATTGCTTTCTTTTGAAATATTGCGATAGTTGTTGAAATTAACAACAAATTAAAAAAAAGATGCATTTTTTAAAAAAGTACAAGTGGAACCGTTCGCGAACGGCATTCAGTTTTCTATATGTATATTGACAATATCGGAAACGTGAAATAATAACAGCGATATAATAACGCTCTTTAATTCACTATTTCATCATATGATATTAATTTTGTTAATGTAACTCGTGTATATGTTTGGACTCCTATTTAGATTTTCATATATATATCGTTATTAATGATATATTTTTCATTACGGTACAAGTTGATTTTGAGTGTCACGCGATCAATGCGGCGCAATTTCTTCAAACTTGTCACTTGAAGGAGCTACCCTCCTGCTTCGTTTCTAACGGTTTAAAATTTTGAGCGGCGTGACATCGTCTTGCTGATCTCTATGCACCTTTCGGCGTAAGGCGCGAAAAGGGAGAAAGAAAATTGCGAAGGTCGTGCGCTCACCCTCGAGCAGGTGCCAGTCGTCATCGAGCGAGGCCAGTGCCTGTGCTTGATTGGCTTGTTGTTCGAAGTCGAGCATTCCGCTGGCCTCCTTCTCTTCGCTCTCCTCTTCTCACCGTCCGACACCGATATCGTCGCCGCGCCGCGCCGCGCCGCGCCGAGTTTCACGGTGCCCTCTATCCACTGTCTTCCTCACCTTTTGCTCACACCGATACTTATCCGATCGCGTCGAGTTCAAACTCGCAAGTCGCAATCGTCGCGATCGGCCGAAAGTGCCTAAGATCGACGGAAGGAAAATCTCACAGCGAGCCAGGAATGCTACTCGCGACGACTTTCCCCAGCGAGAGAGGTTAATACCACGCGAGTGAATCTCTTTTGGCGCGAGGGAGTTGAGCTACTGCTCGATCCGATCGCATGTTTCCCCTTCTCGCCTCCCACTCTTTCTATCTCCCTTTCTCTCGAAGATGGCCTCACTCTCCTCTGTTTACACCGGGTTTTCTTATCGGTTCTCAGCTGCTTCCCCACCCTACGCTATATATCGGCATACGCTGGACTTTTTCTCCCGAATCGACTCGTGCCCGAAAGGTCAACTCGCGTCGAGGTCCTTCGACAACTCGTTTGCTTCCGTTTAAGCGCTTACGGCGCATTCGCTCGTCAGTGCTGTCCAAGGCAGCACACGAGAGACGCGATTATGTTTACATGTGTCCAAAGTCAGAGAGAACAGCAAAGAAAGAGAGAGAAATAGAGAATAAAAGACCGGGAGAAAGAGACGCAGCAGCGTCTGTGAGTTGAACGACGGGAGGCGAGGGAAAAGCAGAAGGAGGGAAAGAGAAAGAGTGAGGGAGGGACGGGAGAGAGAAGAGATAGAGAGAGAGAGAGAGAGAGAGAAAGAGAGAGGCGGGCAGCGCGACGAAAAACGTCGCTTACGTGCATTCGCGGCGGTACTCGAACCGCGACTGATTTCCCCTATCACTCCGTACTCAGCTGCCACCCACGGCCCACGATCCTCCCACCTCGCACTACCTGCTCCACCGATGCCCCCCCTCGTCACCGGCCCAACTTGCCGCTCGCGCTGCCACCCATCTTGCTCGGAGCAACGATGGAACGTCTGACCCGTTCTAACCCCCGTCATTCCCGCCACTCCTCGATCCCTGCGCGCGCGCGCGCGCGCGCGCTTCTACCCTTTCTCGACGCGCTCTCGCCTCTCTTCATCGCCTATATACCACTTCGGTGGACGAAGTGTGTCTCACCCGTGGCAGGGTATACCGCATCTACTACCGTTTCCCCTCTGCCTTGCCTTCATCTCGCCATCCTCCGTTCACCCTCTCGACGCCGACGGTCCCGGTTGTCTCCTCGTCCTACTAGTTCCTCGAACCTCAAGCATGGTCCACAGCCGTTAATGTAGAGAGAACTCCGCGGGAGCACTCGTGAATCCTCTCTTCCACTGTATTTCACGCTGTCTTTCTTCCTCCGGACATGAGAAAGAGAAAGAGGGAAGGTAAACTCGACCGCGCAGCGCACCAACCTCCCTCGTTTCGCCTCTCCTCGTTTCTTCGCGCTTTTTCGCTCTTTCTCTGTATTGGATTCTCTTTTCATCCTGGTCTGGACTGGACGTAAAACCGACAAGCAGTAAACGCGAGAGCTTATTACACGGTCACCTTGCACTGGCAATCACGTTTGTCGAATGTACAAGGTGTTGCATGCAAAAGGAGAACGTTTCTTTTTACGAATATGGATGAGCACGCTGAACGATAAACGATCAATGATCCAGATTGAATCTCATTAATGAACAATTAGCGACATAAAGTAGATCTTTTAGAAATTCGCATAAAGTGCTTGTATATATAATTATATATTTTCTAAAAATAAAAATTTACTATACTGAAAGAATTAATGCATTTGAATATATATTATGATATTTATCACTTTTCGCGAATATGTGACATGTCTCTCTAAGCCGTTGAATGTTGCATAAACGCGATAGCCATTTTCACGCTTATGATATCTAAGATTTTCAGCCAGACGTTATTTTTCTTTTGTACATATATGTATATTAACGTATATAATATTTTTGTTAGTATCGCTGCGCGTTTGTTTTCATATACATCTTTGCGCTATACATATGTTCTCATATCCGTGTTTTATCCAAAAGTTGCGGAGCAGTTTAAGCTCCTCGCGGTCAAAACGCGTAACTCCATTTATCGGTAACCCTCGGTTCACCCATGTTACGAAGTGAGCGAGGGCTGTACTGTCCCTAAAGCGCGCAAGGGTGGCGAGGGTGGCGCAAAGGGAGCAAAGCGAGTAAGAGATTGGTCGCAGAGCGGGAAAGGTAGCGAACAAACTACAGCTGCGAGAGAATCCCCTGTACAGCTGCCTCTGTAGGCTCCTCTCTCTTGGTATTAGCGAGCATGTACTTAAGACATCAGAGAAATCAGGAACACATGATGAAAGTTTACTTATAAATTGCCTCTTTATCAAGTATATCGTGACACTCGATCAGTGATAAATTTGGAAAACTGACATTGCATCTTTTTAAAAAGCACCATGCTTAATAAAAATGTGTAAACATTACGGCATATCCACAAAATTTAAATTGATCTATTTAAATTAAATTAGAATTTATTAATAAAATTAATTTGAAACAATAATAAGATTAAGACCGATGCATTTAAAGAAATATAAATGTGAGAAATGCCATTTTCGGTCGTGGCGGTTCTTGGTGCCTAATAATAATTATTTTTGTGAATATTCCTGCTCATGCGCGAACTGCGCGCCGCATATTCGTCTTGAAACACAATCCTTACATGAAGCCGGAATAATTAAATTATTCGATATAGCGTTCGTAAAATATTTTCAAGAACGTTTTCATGGCACGAGTCCTTTCTCTTTTGCGATCGGTATCTTAAAATATGCGTCATCCCGACTTGGAAACAGGAGAAACGTCATATACATACATACAAGGCCAAATCACATAATGCTACTGTCCCAATGGGATATTGGCTAGGCTGATTTGGACATATCTCTTTGTAAATTGATATTAGCGCGTGATATTCTTTACGTGAAGATGAGTTTGTCGCGCGTAAAACCGTTATCCTTTTAACGAGCTAATGCCAGCGACACATAAGATGCGTAGATGAAGCATACCGTTCGCAAGGTAAGGTCTCATAATCAGTCGCTGTATCTTTCCCAAGCTATCTCGTGACGTTATTGTGACATAGAGTGATATAGCGAATATGCTTGGTCTATGCATATATGTCATTGAATAATGCGCGAGTCACGTTCCTGGAGAGAACGAAAGAGGAAAAAAGAGGCACTCCGCAAGTCCGCAGCGACTGTCTTGAGGTGACGCGCGAAACCCAAAGCGCTCGGGTGGCTAAGCGAAGCAGCGCAGCGGCTTCCGGGACGCATGTCGCGTGTTCTCGCGTACGGCCCTGTCGGCTCGCGCGCGTCGTCATTTGGCCTCACGCTCTCGCCCCCACGCACCTCTCGCCGAGCGCAATATCCTCGCACCGCGCCCGCGCCGTTCTACTCCCCGTCCCCGGCCCCGGCCCCGGCCCCGGCCCCCGCCGCTGCCCTGTCGCCGCGCCGCGCCGCGCCGCGCCGCGCCGACCAGCTCGGCCGCTTCCGTCTTTGTTCGTCCGTCTCGTCGTCGCGTGGCACTCTCTCCCTTCCATTTGATTCACCTCACTCCTCCCCCCCTCTCTCTCTCTCTCTCTCACTCTCCATCCCTTCCCCCCGGCCACCCTCTTTCTCTCTGTTTTACCTCCAAAACTCCGGTTCTGCATATGCACGCTTGACGCTTCTTTCGTATATGCGACGATCGCGCAAACTTTCGACCGATGCATGGGCACGCGTCGGCAAACTCACGCGATCACGATCGCTAGGTAGGTAGGTATCGGATATAGAGTTCGTATATATCTAGACAACGATCGAATGCGAAGAGAATTAAGCATGATTAATGGATTTGTTCGCGATCAATTCGGTTTACGAGGTAAATGATCTTGCGCGATATCATCATACTACGAATCTACCATCGGTCACGTAACGATAACGATTAGATACTCAAACTGATCTGGGAAATGATACTAACGAAACGAAATGAACCGACAACAGTAGCGTTGGTAATAGCTCCGATTTGATAGACAATCTGATAGATATCAATGAAAAGACTCGTCCTCTGTAAACACAGAAATGATCCTTGGGCGATACAGTCTTTTCTCTGTCCTCACGCGTTTCTCCACATTGTCAGTACCCATAACAGTGGTGAGTCTGTTTTCCCCACTTCGTTGCTTCCACTTCGGTTAGCCTCGAGGACCAGCGGTAAGGCTTCCTTCTATGTTTATCTCCGTCGATCCGTCTCCTGCTCTATATTCTCTCTCTCCCCCTCTCTGTCTTCGTCTTTCTGTATGCGCAAACTCTTTCCCATCCCACCTTACGCTTGCACGGAGCGCGCGCACTCCATTCCAGATGCTCAGCAGTGCCGACAATCTTCCCCACCCACAACGTCTCGCATACATAATCGAGACAGGCCGACTAAACACCGCACTCTTCATCTACCCCATCGCCGCTAAAATCGTTTTACTATCGTCAGTAAATAAGGGTTACTCCAATGCGTTATTTCAGCATCCGGATTGGTAGTGCGGGACGGTTATCGCACCATTTTGTATAATGAATCGACCTATGTATACATGTAAACCCGCATTAGAGGTTGTTTAATTCTAAATTAAATTTATTCATATTTTTCATAGCTTATATGTATATACATTCGATACAACCTGACATGTATATTATAATGATTATGTGTATTGTTAAGTAATTAAAGTAATATCGATTGTTGTAATCGAGTGTGTCTATATCGTTATTATTTATGAATGTAAACTAGAGTTAAGGGTTTCAGAGAAAAATATGACTTCAAGATTTAACTCGCGTGGATATACATCCATTTGACAATGAGTGGATAAACGAGAGCTTTTACTTGTTTCTAAACAGATTTAGAATCTGTGCCAAACACCCTTGATATCAATAAAATCTTAGCACACGGCTCAAGGTATTAACATTCCATACTGGACGAAATCGAAATTACGTCGGCTTATCTTGATTAACCATCACGTCGATATCGTTCGATTAGACGCAAGATGCAATGACAGAAGGTAGTATATCGAGTATATAGTATTGAATAGTATCGATTGAGGTAAATGGTACCGTGTTTACTGCATGGTTACTCAAGCATCGCTGTGTCGTGTAAAATCACTAGCCCCGCTCGTAAACGTGGGGTAGAGTTGTTCGGCGACGGTGTCGACGGCGCGGCGCGGCGCGGCGGAGAGAACACACGACGGAAAAGGTTGGCGAGGAAGACAAGAGGGGAACACAAAGTACCGAGATGGAGTGGGGTGACGACCGTGACGCCGCCGTTGCACGAGCGTGCTGCACGAGCGTGCGGCGTGCACGCTTCTCCTTTCATTTGCCGGCACGCGTGACGTCATCGGACGTACGTACGTGTAATGTGTCGCACACGACACAACAGTGTCACCCGATAGCATGTGCAACGTAGCGTCCAAATGTGATTGCACATTCTTTTCTAGATGGCCACTTTATTATTCAAGTCTCGCGAGACATAAGATTACAAATTTTTTTTCTCTTTAAAAACTTTGAAAAGTCTGATGTTATTTTTTTTAAATACGCAAAGGGTAGATACGTATCCAGCCAATATAAGTCGCCAGATGTCGACATCTTCAACGATCATTATGCGATTGCACGTAACTAATTAAGAGTTTTTAAACGTTATATTCTTCCTAGAATTATATCTTTGAATACACAGGAAAAGCCTTGATGTCGATATTTCGAAGTAACATGTACCAACGTCTTGCATAAGCATCTCTCGCATTGTACCTTTCTGGACTATTTTTTGCAACTCGACTTGTTATTTACAGCACTGCGTTTGGGTGGCACTTCTCACACAAAGGAGAAGCAACAAATGTTACGCAAACTTGATTATCTCCAGCGTATTTTAGCGCGATCGATAACACAAAGGCTGTCTGCCGCGCGTGTGTTGTGTAACGGTAAATTCGCTCGTTACATTGCAATGAATTGCTACTCTCGGAAATATTTCTTAGTCTTCTATTCTATCACAGGAGAACTAATTTAGTTTATTTAAATTGATTATCGATAATTTAAAAAGAATATTTCTTGTGAGATTTATGTATTGGAGAGATAAATGTTTTAGTACTTTTTCTACTGAAATTCGATATATGTCAATGACATTGTTTGATTATTTTATTTATTGATAATGTTCCGCAATATTGCAATAATTAATGGTAAACGTTTTAATATAATTGCTGTTAATATATATTATCTTCCGTAAGTTAAGAATATTTTATTTCATTCGTGCCCTAAAATATCAAATATCAGATTCGAATCGATGTCTTTTCTTTATCAATACACTTGCGAAATTCTGTGTTACTCGCAGAAGATAGTTTTAATTTTTAAATTTAAAATGAATATATATATATATATAATATATATATATTAAAAGATTATGTGCGGTAAACAAGACTCGTCAAGAAAAAAGACGATACAAATCTCCAAAGTAATGCTGTGCAATTGTTTTGCTTAAATTTTTTGCATTTCAGATCATCTGACATAACAAGCGATGTTTATAAACTTGAAATAAATAGTAATGTATAAGAATATAACAGATAAATTTTCTTTTGTATATTAATTTTACTCAACTTACAATTAGTTTACTCGACCTTCTTCAAATTATCCTTTTTAATATTAGAATGGTCATTCTTTCTTAGTTTTTCTTAGTCTCATTCTTTCTTATTCTTTCAGATTTCACATTTAAAAAAAATAAAGAAAACGATTGTTTTCTTTGCTACATAAGAGTGTTACTTTACCTTAGAAATGCGGAGCCACATTATAACAACATAATACCCACGTCCCGATATAATCGCGTTAAAGCATTTACCGTAAACTATCTCAACAATCATCGCTTCAATATTGTAATGTAAGTAATATTCTTTTCTGGTTTTCGTCTCTTTATTCTCTTTAAAAGGGTTGGCCTTTGCAAATCTTTGAGCCTTCTCACTTAATAGACTTAATGGTCGCTCGACCTTTTTCTGGCATTCCAGTTTAGGATAGAAAAGCAAGTAGGACTAAGGCTGTGACAAACGTCTGTGGCGTTAGCAAACTAGAATTTATCTATCGAGATAATCTTATATAGATAGACGAAGGGTGAAATTTCTTTTAAGCTACTCCATTTCACTGACAATGAATGATATTTTCAATAGGGAGTTTGCATGAAAAAAATATTACATTTTTTTTGTTTGTAATTTAAATATACATTATCACAAATTTATTTACAACAAAATTCTTAATTTTTATCAATAGATAAGTATTAAAAAATTAAATTGAATTTTAGTAATATTTGAAATTGTCTGTGCTGTAAGAAAACGATTTTGATTGGCTGACAAGTGCATGACGTCACATTGCAACAGTCCCAACTATCCGTCTGCTTAGTGTTTTATCATTGCGATATCTAATAGCAGATTTGCAGAAGAAACTGAACAGAATCTGTCGAACACAGATTCTGTTGTATTTCTGCTGCCAATCTGACAAGTCAAATTGTGTAACAAATGTCAAGATCTGGTTAATTGCTGCCATCAATCTGCTATCATATTTTATTAGACAAACTTTGCTATATTTTTGCCATTGTTCTAACAGCAGCATTATATATGTCAGGTCCTGTGTCAAATCTGTAGTCTTTTTGCCGACAAAATTTGTAGCAGGCACTTTGCAAAATCTGTTCTCTACATTACTTGGCTGACTGGGAGCCTAACCTTAATATAAGATTATAAATGTTTAAATGGATTCTCTTCACACAAACATGTTTTTCTATTATTGATTGTAAATTATATAATTTTCAGATTATTTTAGAAACGTGTTTTATAAATAAAAAGTTCCAATTCCTTTGATATTCAATGTATGTTTAAGGTTATGTGAAATATTTCTACAAGACATATGTATGTTGTTTGACATTTTTATAAATGTTATAATTAAGCATAAAAAACATGTTTCATAATTACATCGAAATGATCTTGACAACAAAAATAACTCCATTTTCCGGGTTCATCAACACGATGGGCACTTTAAACCACCTTTTTATCTTGAGATACATAAAAAAACAGTTTACCTGGTGTTTTAATGACAGTACTTTTACACAAAAATAAAAAACACGTTTTATATGTATTTGCTTTACTCATTTTTCAAAATAAATGATTGTTTCAATGGATAAAAGTCTTCGTTTACTGCAGTGTGACGTCACACAGCGTTCGGGAAGACTCGGTCGTTTCCGGACCGTAATCGGCAATTTCAAATAATGCAATACTTATTATTTATTTTCTCGCTTAATTTGCGTTAAAAAATTACGAAAAAAATAATTACAATGAAAAGTATATACAAATTATTAAATGCAATTTTTTTTTTTTAAATGATGCAAATTCCCTATTTTTTACAAATCAAAGTTACAAAGAATAATGTAATATATAAATTATTCATAATTAAACGGTTATTAAATCATTAAATTGATTTATTTTTCTTAGAAAAGTAAACAATTATATACACATATACATATATTTTTTACGAAACTTTTATTAAATAATTAATTCTAAATCAACTAATAAATTTGTAAACGATAGAAAGCGTATACGAATCGTAGAGAACGTTATAGAAAACAGTAGAGAACTTTATAATTAATATGGTGCGTATGTTAGAGGAAATAAAACATTACAAGTATTTTTGGAACATGCGAACCAATTATCTATTACGGCGTAATATCGCCATTGTATAAAAAACCGCCTTGTGTATCCGCGAAGTTTTTCGCTTTGTAACGTATACCTGTTGCTATTTTCGGACTTTTATCCCGGACCTACCGCAACACCTATCCACCTTTACCCGTCAAACAGGGCGTGACGTTCGCACCGGCAGCGGAAGTTTAAATCTCGTGGGCGTCCAAGGGAACGAGAAGAGACCGCTCGAGTCTCCATGGTGACCATGATTTTATCCCGTGACGTCACGAATCACGAAAGAACACGTGGCGCGAGTAACACCCACGCGACTTTTTCCGAGTTAGCGATTTTTCAATATTACGTCATCACCGCGCACACACATCATGTCCGCGCGCATGCATATATGTATAGATGCATCTCAACAGCGTCATCAAGATGCTTCGACATTTCCGATATGACGTCATTCACTACGTATCACGTGCGATTCTATATCGACTTTTATCAACACGATGCGATATAGACGTTGCGTAAATTTTGTGTACGGATATATAAATTCGCGTACACCAAAATTTACAAATTATATAATACTTTTATATTAAACAATATAATACATATATAAGATGCTTGGATTGTTAACCAATCATGTATATATAATAACTTTTCGGCAGAATATTCTAGTGCATATCTTTTTATATAAAAATAAAAAAATCAAATTAGATTTTATTATTTCTTAACGTCATATAGAGAACAGTACATTTCGTAAGATGCAATGATAAAGTTAGAAAAAATTTAATAAACTGATCTGTATTGTAAAAAACGCTTTGTGTAAATTATCTATATATGTTTTAAGTACTTTTATTGTTTGTTATTTTCATAATATCTTTATATCCATTTCTTTATTTTCTATTATTTTATATATGCGAGATGATTACTACTATATTAAATAATTTCTATTTTAAAATGTCTCTTTCTCTCTCTCTCTCTCTCTCTCTCTCTCTCTCTCTCTCTCTCTCTCTACTTATTTATTTATCTATCTATCTCTCTTTGATAAATTCTTTTATTGATACATTATCGAGAACTCGATTAAGTATTGGAAGAGATTTTTTAATACAAATAATCGACGCTATCATATATTATAGTTTGCAGTCTATCATGATTTATGGCATTCACTGCGACCGGTATTAACGAAAATAATGTATGCATAATGAACTAACCATCTAATTCTTGGAGAATTTTTCGATTGACGTCATCATAAGCGAACAAATGGCAGCACGTGCCGCGCGGCAACAGTCTGGCAGCGTGAAGCGTTTTACGACGTATCACGGCATTTTTATGATGCCAAACAGCCTGCGCGAGCCGTCTGCCTCCAAAATCAGTCGCCGACCGAAATTTTACGAGCCGAAATGTATTCCGGAAAACATAAGTTAGTATCGCGTGGACGTTGCCGGTGCCAAATCGATCCAGCGCTGCCTTTCCATTAAATGCATGTATATTATACACACACACACACAACATAAGCAGTTAGACAGAAAGACTGTTCGATAGCTTCTACAAATTTTTATTTGTGGATTCTTCAGTTAATATTTGATTTCCAACGTGCCTAGGAAAAATTCATTGAAAAAGTTCGAGGGCCTTCCTTCCAATAGGGTAACTTTTTAGCTTTCTATGTTGAGTATTTTAGTAACTGAGTCTCATATATATAAACATCCACATATAATAAACTGTCACATATCTCTAACTGTTCATTGGAAAGACTGATAACATATTTTCGTAATAGCTACTAACGGGCTTTCTAATTTTCATCGCGTTCCTAAGACTAACTAGCCGTTAATGTGTGTGTTTGTTTGTATAAACATAAGATAAAATTTTCTCTGTGTTCAAGGAAATTCATGTGTCGTCACGAGGAACGCAGGAGAGACGAGAGAAGGAAATACCTCGTTAGTTTGATGAAATTAATTTGTAATCAGTTTCTAACACGGACTGAACTGCGGAACCAATATTGATCCACTATCAAATTATTTGGATTCTCGGCACAAACCGAAGAAAAATATACAAACTAGGTATAGTTTCTCAATATCTATTTCCAAGTAAAATATTATTTCCAAATATTTCTCTGATGATTTACTTGAGGTCTGGAAAAATGTGACTTTGTCTCGTATTGCGTAACACACGATTCGATTTATACACGATCGTATCTTCGTAACGACGCAGCGACGCGTTTCGTAAACGTACATACATAGCTAGGTCATCGATGGAGGTGAAATTCGATATCGGAGCGAGCGCGACAGGGCTTAGCTCTACGTACGCGCTCTCCATCTTGTTCGAACCAACGACTTTTCTGCACGAGGAATACCGCCCGCCTAATCTCACGATTTCATCATGTATTGCCACGATATCGCCAACTGACAATTTTCGAAGAGCGCGATTGCATCCGCAAATACAATTGCATTACCATTACCATTACGGGAATCAGAAGTTACGTCCAGAAATCGGACTGCATACCGACGACATCTGACGAGCATTTCAAGTATTCGAACGAAACGATACCGAGAGGCAATGCGATCATCACTGACCAATGACCATCGCAGTTCGCACTCGATCGCGCGCTTTGTCACAGAATTTTTCATTTTTCATGTGTGTTACATATTTATTATGTTTCTCAATCTTACTTTCCTTTCATACGCAATTTAAGTTATCTAAAATATATGAATTTGAGTACAGCCGAATTTGCCCAATTACCATAAATAGATCGCTATATAAAATTGTTGTTCTCTAGCGCAGTGCGATTTAAATATAATATCGACGTACTTATGATCGTATACTTTTTGGTAAATATGTATGGACAGAAAAATGTCGAAAGTGCATTGCGATCTTTCGATATAATATTGCTCATGTCGCGAAGACGTATATCTTTTTATAAAAATGTTTTCTTCATAACATTTATGTAAAGAAATATTTTGGCTACAAACTTTGCCGTCATATCGCTCGATGGCGCCACTGACCCCTTAGTTCACAGTACTTGAGTAAAAATATGAAACAGCTGACAATTTTAGGATAAGGAGTATAGGACAGTATCACATAACCTTTTTGTGCCGCTTTTCGTTTTTAAACGGAAGATCCAGTTTAATTGCGAGATTGTTTTGTAGTGCAAAATTAAGATGTTTCGTTTGGGAGCCAAATCTCTCTTTATCGGCAGAAATTTTAGTACTAAGTTTAATGAAATCAGCAATCTTGTTAAGGTAAGTGAATGTATGATAGCGGCACGTTTGTGCTTGTTTTTTACTTACGTAAATATTTTCTGGCTCAAGACATACGATATTTCGTGTAAAATAATAGAATAAGTCAACGCATGTGATTCCTATATATAAAATCTTTTTTACTGTATTAGCCTATATGGTATAGAAAAAAAAGATTATTAGAGGCTTTCTATTTTTATCATTAATATAACATTATGTGCAATATTTATTACTGTACATAGATTGTTTTTTTGTAGAAAAATAAGGTAGTCGTCTTTATGAAAGGCATTCCAGAAGAGCCAAGATGTGGATTCAGCAATGCAGTAGTTCAGATATTACGAATGCATGGCGTTACTTACGATGCTCACGATGTTCTTAAGAATGAAGAGCTTAGACAAGGTAAATGATTACAAATATTTGTTACAAGCTTCCATATTGTTAAGCAATCATGTATTTTGAAAACAGAATATTTTATTTTTTTCTATATGTTTTGAAAAAAGATATATTCTTTTAAAAATAGTTTGTATTGTATAAAACATTTATAGAACTTTTATATAGTTTCATAACTCTCGTGTTTATTAATTATTATAGCTAATGTCTTAAATACTAATATTACTCAGGTATAAAAGACTTTTCTAATTGGCCCACAATACCTCAAGTATTTATAAATGGTGATTTTGTGGGTGGCTGTGACATACTCTTAGAAATGCATAAGAATGGTGAGCTTATTGAGGAATTGAAGAAAGCTGGAATTACTAGTGCTCTTTTGGAAAAAGAAGAATCTTCTCAAAGCGATGTCAACAAATCTAAAGAATAAATTTATCTTAAGTATTTTGTAAATAAACAAAAAACTGTATCTTGTATCGATAGAAATTAGAAAAATAGTCGCTTTTTGTTATAATAAACATTTCTATTAATGTTAAACATAATCTTAAACATAATGTAGATATATGAATCGATGTTTATTCATAAATTTGATGTCAATTCGAGTATGAAACTCGATATTCAAAGAACATGTTACAGATGTTGAAGCTCTTTTCGAAGAATTTTTCCTGAAGCTGTTTTCGGAATGCTTTCTATAACTTGTATATATCCCAATCGTTTGTACTTGGCTACGCGTTCAGCGACAAATTCTTTGAGTTCATTCTCGTTAATTTTTACTCCCGACTTAGGAACTACAAAAGCTTTTGGAATTTCACCATAATTTTCGTGTGCCACACCAACGACGGCAACGTCTTGTATCTTATCATAACTACGAATTACTTCTTCAAGTTCGGCGGGTGCGACTTGATATCCTTTTACTTTTATCATTTCCTTCAATCGTCCGTGCACGTACAATAGACCTGTATTATACAACATATAATAATTAACAATCATCTCGTTCCAACATAATTGTCGTCTTTTTATTCTTTCAGAGTTTCCAATTTTAAATTTATTATCTTGCTTACCATCTTCAGTATAATATCCCAAATCACCAGTCTTATACCAATCTCCATCCATAGAATCTGCCGTAGCTTTGGGATTTTTGTAATATCCTTTCATTACTTGCGGGCCTTTTATATATATTTCTCCTATTTCGCGTAGACCTAAATTTCTGCCGAGAGTATCATCTCGCGTGCTTACAATCCTCATCTGTGTATTTGGAATCAAATAACCGGACGATGTCGGCGATGCCTTTACAGTACCGATTGTAGCAACTGGGGACAGCTCCGATGCACCGTATCTGTAAATTGCAAATTTTCTTATTGCTGTACAGACGTATTTGTACATAATTGTAATTTCTTACACTTGGATCAAAGGTATGGCATTAGTGAAACGACTTTGAAATTTCGCGATGGATTCTTCCCCGAGCGGTGCAGCTCCTGCCATTATTAATTTTAGAGATTCAAAGTGACGGGGCGTTATTCGTTCGTTGGACGCCATCATCTGTACGATTGGTGGTACGGCATGCAGTACTGTGCACCGATGATTTTCAAGCAATTTTGTGAATCCTTCTATGGAGAATTGTGGTAGACACACCAGCTTAGCACCTATTCTATAATTATAGGTTTTCTATAATTATACTGTTATATACTGATAAAATTATAATAAATCTCTATGCTTTACGTATTATATGTTGAAAAAAATATGCTTCAAAAGATAATCAAAAGAAGTCGAAACCGAATGAGTATTAACAGACGTCATATTCGGACATTCATATGTCATGGTTACGCAAACGAGTTATCTAATTAATAGATTAACATACCGCAAGTAACTGTACAAAGAAATTATTAATCCAGAACAGTGATATACTGGCAATATTAGCGGTACAATATCCTGATGGCGTTCAGTTGCTTCTACTCCAGGGAAGAATATCGGATTCGCGGTTTGAAGAATATTTACAACAACGTTCCTGCGAAATCGTGTCCTAATTATTTATATTGATATTATAATAATGGTATATTGAATTTTCATTACATTCTCGTATGGAGACTCAGCCTTTAGATGAATTGCATTTTCAATTCAATCCAAATATTTAATATGCAATCAATTCGCACACCTATGGGTCGTTTCAATGCCTTTTGGCATACCAGTTGTGCCACTGGAATAAAGCAAGAATACTGTATCTTCGCAACTGATTCCAATTTTTTGACTAACTGAAAAATCCTCAATGTCGTCGCGCATGAGGTCATCTAATTGGATTGTCCCTGAGATTGAGCCAGCGCCAGTCCCATCGTTCACGATAACAATAGGCAATTTTATTTTCGAATTTTTTTCAATACTTGTTTTAATATCAGCATATTTGGCTGGAAATGTAAAAATCGCTTGAGCTTCCGTGTTCTCCAATTGCCTTCTTATCTCGTACACTGTGTGTGCAGGATTAATCAGAGTTGTCTTAAAAAGAAAGAAATTTATTTTACAGACGATTACAACAAGCTTATGTAGCGACAAATATTTTAATAGTCCCATAAAATGAATTATTAAATTATACATTTTTTATTATTTCTTAAGTTTTATTAATTTTTACTGTCCGTAAAGCTATTGTAATTAAATTAAATTGTCTAAATTGCTCCACCATCTCCTAAATTATATTATCACAATTATTTTTTGGCAAATGTGGATAAAGTTGCATTTTGATGAATAGAACCATCACTTTCTGGTCCCGTTTCATTGACAGAGAGAGAGAATATAATGGTTTAAAATTTACTAGACATTCTGCATAGTACACATGCTCCTCTAAATATAGCAATTTTATCTTACGCGTAAACCAGCTTCATTTGCTGCTAGTGAGATAATGGCAAATTCTGGGATATTTGGTAAAGCAATAGCAATGGTATCTCCCGGCAGGAACTTGTTTTTTCTTAAACTCGTTGCTAGTTTGCCGCATGCTTTTCTCATTTGACCGTACGTATATGATCTACCAGTATTTGCGCAGATCTAAAATTAAAAAAATGATTCAACAAGTCTTAATCATTTGTATGACGTTCATGAATGCAGTGAATTTAAAAATCGATGGAATTGAACGAGCTAAGTATAATTAAACGAACACATTATTTGCGCTATAAAAAGCTGTACAAGTCAATAAATTATCCGATATAAAATAAGCAATTCCGCAATTTGGCTATTAATCTGACGTGAAGCAAAGCGAGCAACTTTGAAAAACGCAGCGAGTCGAAAGCAAGTAACTTTCAAAAATGTAACCAGTGATCATAACCGTGAAAAGACCATTAATGATTATCATACAAGCTACAAATTCTCGTGCTTTATCGTAAATGTTTGCGCTTTCAAGTATTTCCTCAATCATTTCATTATTATCTTCGGTCAACAATCGACCTAACAATAAATTTAAACATTTTTTGATTGATTTTGATAAACAAACTTGATGAAACTGATGACTTAATAAAAATAGTTATTTTTCTTTGTTTTATCATACATATTTTTATACAATGATGTTTTTGGGCATTCGAATAATAATGTACATGATTGAAAACAAGAAATTGACTTTTATCTTTTATGCGTGTAAAACATGATTATAAAACAACACAGTTACAAAATTATGACGGTTTTGGTGAATTCCAAACGTATAAAATTAATTTCCTCATAATTAATATTTCAATAATTGTTAGGTTGTTTTTTAGATCTCTTTAATTTTCAATATTCAATCACATATCTGTTAAAACTGTTTGAGAGAAATTGACAGATGAATTAATTTTTATGATCTGGCTGCATTTATAAAATCCAATTTGTTTTAAAGCCAACGGCACACGGAGCGTTTTTTCCTGCTGGATTGCTTGCAATCTAGTAAATTACTAGAAATCCGTGCTGAGTGGTGCAATTATAATAATTAATTGTCTATTGTTTATATAACATTAAAACAAATGACATTGTGATAATATTAAAATAATTATCATTTTTCTTTTTATTCATCAGTATTCGTAGAAAGAAATGATTATGTATTTGCACATGCACGATATTATGAAAAATGCTAATAACATTCCATGTACAATACATTCTTTATAATCTTATATTAATCTATTTGCATTACGTACGAGAGCAGTATGGTTTGACCATTTTTCAACTTTTTCCCAAATAAGGTCGTGTAAATAAATATTCTCGAAACCATTTATGTTGGGCAATTTGCTACTCATTACATTCTGTGAATCTATTTTTAACTTGACTCCGGTCACGTAGTATCGATGTTTAACAAATTTTCCCAAACAATTTTTTGGCGATGCATTGACAATGCATTTTTTGATGCACTGACTCAGGATGTAGGACACTCGCGTGAAAAGCGGCAGTTGCAGGATTATCATTGCGCGGAACGCGTTGATAAAACAAACGTTTTATTCAAATATATTATACGTGCTACCCATTAGCTAGCACCGTACTAACTACTACATAAGTCATGAAGACAGCTTCAACTGATTGTACTGTCCCCACTAATTCTCTATACACAAATGAGATATCTGTACGTACACACACACACACACACACACACACACACACACACACACACACACACACACACACACACACACACAGGGTCGGATCTAGGCATGGGCCCACCCGGTCATAAGCCCAGGGCCCCGCTCTTACAAGAGCTCCAACAAATTTCTTATTTTAAAAAAATTGTTTAAAACAAAAATTTAGGAAAAAAAATGTTTACAAAATTTTAATGATGTACAAAAAACTTAGTAATAAAATTTTAAAAAATAGTCTAAACAATTTCTCGTAGAAAAAGTATTTAAATTAATTTAATGAGAATTATTTAATAAAATTTTAAATATCAATTTAAATTGATACTTTTTATAGGTAGATTGCCTATACAAAATAGTTAATGTAATGTAAATTAAACAATTGTTTAATTTGGTCAAGATTTTGGTTTGAGCTATCTTTCATTGAACTTGTGAATTATAACTAAAATTTAATATTATTCCATATTATGGGATATTGACTCCATTATGAGCGAGTATTGAAATTATAACTTTGTACGAGCTTTATATAATTGTAGTACCTTCCCGCATTCTCAGGATTGGCGCCTTTGCAATTTTCATACGAGTTTTACCAAATTATGTATAATTTTTTTATTTCATCAAACCATGCAATTCACCTAATAATTTTTAAAATTATTAGTTATAATATGCATAAATATTCATAAAAACATTTATGTTAAAAAAAAAACGAAAGTTCGCTGGGGCCTCGTATAAATTTTATTTTAAATTTAATGCTAAAAAGTTTATTTGGTATTTATTTTAATAAAAAGAATTCGATCTCTAAAATTTATGAAAATATTGAAAAAAAGTCCATTTTTAATTAACTTATTTTACAACTGTTAAGAATAAACAAGAATATTATTAAATTTTTCTATTTTAATCAATTTTATATGGAAACAGATTCTCTTAAGCAATTTTCTTTTAAATAATTTTTTTATATTTCTAAATATTTATAGGCACTTATATTAAACATTAAAAAGAGCTAGTATACAGGGTGTCTCCCAGAATTGATAGTTAACCTTTGAGAGGGTGAGAGAAAGTAAAATTCTAAGATGAAAGTTCCTCTCTATGATGCTTGTTAACATCAAATTTATTAAATTGCTCGTCAATTTAACATGTGAAATAATTCCGGCTTCATGTAAGGATTGTGTTTCAAGACCGACGAATATGCGGCGCGCAGTTCGCATGAACAGGGAATTCACAAAAATTATTATTACGCACCAAGATCCGCGGTTGACCGACATTTGGCCTATTCTCATTTATATTTGACAATTTCGTCGGTCTTAGGCCGGTATTCATAGTCCGTTCTTATATTTAAGACCGTCTTAAGTACAATCTTAAGATATCATAAACCAATCACAAAGCCGTATTAACGTCTTAAGATGTTACTTGAGACGATCTTGAAATAAGAACGGACTATGAATACCGGCCTATATCTTAGTATTATTCAATATATTTTGCTGCAGCCAATTATTTGTGCATAATAAAAACGTTAAAAATAAATTAAAAAGAATAACAATATATTAAAATTAGCAGTAATTAAGAGGAAATAGTGAAAAAATTTTACCAATTAATTTATTATAATCAGAGAAATTAATTTACAATTATAATTTAATTGTAATAACAAAATTCACCTAATAAAAGTTATAAATTATCTGGTAATTTTTGCCTGTTACAATATTAATAAAATTGTCTATAAGTATCTCGATATCTGGATCGAATTGATCTATAATGTATTTGAACTTTTTTGCTTAGAATGATCTATAAAACAGAAGTTTGTCGATTTCCTCACGGAACACTATGTATGTTTGTGTGTGTGTGTGTGTGTGTATTATTTGCATATGTGAAATATAATGCGTGTTTGGATAGATAACGGAGCATTCTGTCCAGGAGTTTTTATTTTATCTAAGAAATTTTGTTTCGAAAAAAATTTCTGTTTTATATATACAGGGTGAGTTTTTTAAATTGACCCACCTAATTATCGAAAACAACGCATTTTAGAGAAAAATGTTTCATACAAAAGTTTTGTGACTTCGAGGGGGACATCAGATAGGTCAAACGAAATTTTTCTAGGTAGAATCGTTTCGGAGATTTGAAGGTGACCTTTGATTTTTTAAAATGGAATTATATGATTTTTAAATATAATATGATACCTAGTTATTCTGCACATAAAAGTATTAAGGCAGAGTTATCAAAAAATCAATAGTTTGCGAGATATTTTATATTTTATTTTGACATATTTTGACATAAATATAAAATATCTCGTAAACAATTCATTTTTTGATAACCGTACTTCAATACTTTTATGCACAGAATAATGAGACAAATCAATTGGTGTAGAGAAAATACATAGTTGCTTTTAAAAAGAATTATGCAATTGTGCAGTTACATTTTTGAAAAGCAACTATGTATTTTCTTTACACCAATTGATTTGTCTCATTATTCTGTGCATAAAAGTATTGAGGTACGGTTATCAAAAAATGAATTGTTTACGAGATATTTTATATTTCATGTCAAAATATGTCAAAATAAAATATAAAATATCTCGCAAACTATTGATTTTTTGATAACTCTGCCTTAATACTTTTATGTGCAGAATAACTAGGTATCATATTATATTTAAAAATCATATAATTCCGTTTAAAAAAATCAAAGGTCACCTTCAAATCTCCGAAACGATTCTACCTAGAAAAATTTCGTTTGACCTATCTGATGTCCCCCTCGAAGTCACAAAACTTTTGTATGAAACATTTTTCTCTAAAATGCGTTGTTTTCGAGATTTTAGGTGGGTCAATTTAAAAAACTCACCCTGTATAATCATTATATATATGTTCCTATTGAAAAAACTTTTAAATTCTTGCAAGTATTTAATCAAATTTAAAATACCAAATGCGTGAAATATTTTCTTATACATTATTTAAGGAAAACGCAATATATTACCTCCGGTCGAATCTCTTGTCCTCCTTAACATAACTATTTGATATCTCTTTAAGAAACATAAATGGGAGGAATTTAGATTAATATGCTGCCTGCGGCAATGCACGCAAGTTCGGATAACAAATCCGTTTAAAAACACGAAGTCCCGCACAAAGCAAGACAAATAAATATATTTATTTTCGTCCAGACGCGCATGCGTCTGTGCAAATGTGTAAATCGTTGAATTGCGTGCCACTTACCTTTCACATTACATTGCGTTCTCACTTTTTACTTAAAAATACTTAATATTCAATGAATTAATATTATAATAGTAAAACAAAAGATTTGACTGCAGGCATTTCAAGTGCATCGAGTTTTGAGTAAAACTGCGCCACATATCGCGCAAAACAGATTGCAACTCAGATGTTGCATGTTGTGCAACAGATGCAACTGCAGTTTTATTTGTTTGCGGCATAGTATAGTGGCTTGCTGTTGCAACTTATATTATTCCTCGAGTGATGTAAAGACGAGGTTTATTTTTCAAGGATAAATAGCTTTGTTGTCCTTTTGTAAAAAAGGAATAAAATACATTCAGATTTTCACAACATCGTATCAGCTGTCTTGAGATTATATACAGACAATGAGTATTGCTGTACTATTGTAAAGCATATATAACCTAACAATAAAATGAGTTTAATTAAGAAAAGATATTTTATAAGAGATAATGTGCACAAATTTTGTCTTCATTGACTGGTTTGTTAGATACTACTTAGATATGTACTTTGAATATTTTGTAACAATATTATCATGATATTTGCATACGTAAGCGAGATAATTGCGCATAAAATGTATATCTAAACAACGCATATTTAAAAGATGTTCTTGGACATGCGCATTTAAAAGAGGTGTTTAAAATATCTTTTAAACATACGTATCTGGATAGTTTGTTTTTTATCACACGAAATAGAATATTTATATTGTTTGTTTAATAAGAAAGTATAGCATTACGCTGAGACACAACATTGATAGTGAATTAAATTTTTCTTTATATCTTCTGCACTACAAAAATAAAAAATATAATCTATCATTTTCATTTACTTAACTTTATTGATACTTAACCTTATTGGATACTATACTTGGATATTATACAATTTATATCGGTTTATCATGCATCATAGATACATGATAGTGTTCTGTTTTGTATTCAGCAATATTGAAGCAAAGCAAGCTTGTGTTGCCCGTATCAGACTACGTATTAGAAATTAAGAATTGCGAATAGGAAATTAGAATTTAAATAATCTTAATTTTAATCCGTTTCGTTCTAATTGGTTGAATTCTAATGTCCAATCAGCATTCTTTAATCTTCAATACGTAGTCTGATACGAGCTTTAATATGATTAAGAACTTTTACGCGATGCGTATAAATGACTTGTAAATTTCGAATGATAACAGGAAATACGATTGCTTTTTCAATTAAAATTTAGATTAGGAACGGAAAAACAACTGAGTATTTCTTAGTAGCTGGTGCGAGAAAGTGTGTCATCGGGAGTATGGTTCGATTGCGATATAATTCCCCGATTCGACTGAAGAATATTTCTTCTACTTTTCCTCTTGCTCGAAATTAATTATGAGCGATTAATTTTCGAGTGATTAGCAGAAGCTACGCATGATTTTATTTGTTTTCGCTCGTTCAAGTTGTTTTCTACGCAATTTTATGCGAAGAAGCGAAGATATCGCGAGGATTGCCAAGGGGTGCATTTGCATATCTCAGAATTTTCAAGAGAAGACACTGCAATTGAAAAGATTGTACATTTAAACAGTCATGAAAACGTAAATTATTGAAAGTATTGTTATGTTATATGATGATTCATGATTTCATCTTGATGTTAAATAAAAAATACCTACATGTATATACATATATGTTAACAGTGGCGGATCCTGGGGGAGGAGGTTTGGGGTTAAACCCCCCCCCCTTTCCAAATTAAAAGAAATCAATTTTGCTACATCCGTTTAAAAAATTTAGATAATGAAATGCAGTTAGTCGCCTGCCATCCCTATTATTAATCATGTAGGCTGCGTTCCATAAAGCGCATATCCGCGCAATAATTTTGCCGAAACTTCCCCCCCCCCCTATTATCAACGTCAGGATCCGCCACTGTATGACATATATGTTAAATATTATATAGTATAAGTCATCGGCCTTTGATTGACAGCTTTGAGTTACATCTGATATAATTGATTTGATACATTTATACATGTAATGCACGCATGTAGAATATATATTTTAAAAAGTGCAAGTATAAGTATTTATTTTTGTATAACTTGATTTTTATTAGGACGAGCAATATGTTGGCTAAGTGGCTAAAAATATATCGCATTCATTTGTATATCACTGCATATTAGTTGATGAAAATGCGTATTTGTATTTCAAATAAATTTCATGGAGGAAATGATAGTTTGCTAGAAGTAGATATACTATATGTATGTAAATATGGATTCCTAAAGACTCCGTTGAAATTTAAGTTACGTGCGATAACGCACGAGATAATTATCATCGCTTATCTCGATAATATTTCTTTCATTCATCACATCGTAATAAGCGCAGCTAGAGATTCAACGAAATTAAATTATGTCAGATCATCTTTGTCAATGACATGCCTACAGAATATGTGTATGCATAAAAATATAACAAGAGTATTGGAGAATTTGTTGCAATAAAGTTAACCGAATACTAAATTTGAAGAGTAACACTCTTCTTTGTAAATTTAGTATTCGGAAAAGGCCTGTTTTTGCTGTGCTCGGGAAAAATAAAATAGAAATCACTTCTTATATAATAGTTTTTGAGGTTTTTGAGAAATCCGATGGTGAAAATTACGTCACATGACGAGAATACATAAAAAAATTAAGTTTAAATCGAGCAAACGCGTGGCATCGCAGTTATTTGCGAGACAGTTTGCTACGCTCTATATACCGATGGTATACAGTGTGATGTAATGGTACATCATGTTTTGACGTAAAAAATATAGAACATCTTATGAAAGTGCTATATTTAACAGCGAAAATATCAGGCGCAACGGAAAGTTTTCGTGCGTTTACACAAATACGTATGTTCGAACATGTCGGCTTCCGCCACTCGGTGAGCCGCCGTGCCTATCTCTGTACGTATCTCCGTTTTCCGATATTTTTGCTATTAAATATAACATTTTTATAAGATATTCTATATATTTTATATCAAAACATGATGTATCAATCACACTGTGTAGCATCGGTACATGGCGTCGCGACGCCACGAGTTTTTCCTATTTCAACTCAATTTTTTATATGTTTCCGTCATGCGATATAATTTTTACTAGCACCATTGAATTTCTCGCCTCAAAAACTATAAGAAATGATGTTTTGCTTTTCTAAAACCATTCGCTCGCTTTTCCTCTCAGTCTCTTCCCCAACAGAATCTTGACTTCATTCTCGTCGAGGTCGTACGTCGCTTTCAATAAACGTGCCTGCTTTTCCCATCCTTCGTAGCAGTCGCCGTTTCCGTGAAAAGGACTCAATAGATCCGCGATGGCCGGCACATCCATCTTGGGCCGACTTGTTTCGGTTGTTACCGACATCCTCGACGAACGGCCGTCCACCGGCTGG
>NJRQ01000024.1:950763-997000 GCA_003063805.1 Aphaenogaster ashmeadi | reverse complement strand
AAAATAAAGCGGTGGATTAACTTGGATACACTGAAATCAACGCCGCAACACAATAGGAACTACGTTATTACAGTCTTTCTCTCGCAAGCTTCGATCTAGCTTCGACCGATTCTCGCTCGCCACTGACTCTTCGCCCCGCGCCGCGCGCGCCTCGGCTCGCTTCGCGGAAAACAAAAAACTCTCGCCTACGGCTCTCGAAATCTTCCGCGACGACGCGGCATCGTCGCACGCTTAGTTGGGACGCGTTCGAACACGAAAAGTCAACACCACGAACACACCGAACTATGCTCGATACTACACAAGTGACAAACGTTTAATCTTAATCATAAAATTATTAGAGAATTTTAATTTTATCTCATTATTGGAAACTGATTATGTTTTTTTTGTTTAGCTAAAGCTCTCAATTATGTATTAATTTCTCACATATGTTGCGTTGTGTAAGATATTTCAATATCACGGTGTCAATTTTGTCGTTGAATTAAAATCTATATATTATCTAACACAGTTTTATTTAGAGATCACAAGTAAATATTGGCATGAGAACTGTTGCTAGAAACCAATTCGCAGCCCGATGGAGCCGAAGAAAATGGGGTTGGCGGCGAGGTGGCGCCCTCGCTTCGATGCCTTCGATCGCGACCCTTCTGTCCTCATTGAACCAATGCCTTTCTATTTAGCACGCGGGTTTTTTTCGTATCGTAAAGACTTTATCATGGTGTCCATGGATTCCAAACGAACTATTTTGATTTCTACTTTTATAATTTATGAATGATGAATTTCTAGGAAATCTCTCAATGTATAGCATAGCTAGGTGAATAAAGAGAATGTGGGCATGCATAATGATGTGCGATCAAGAAATTGAAATTGAAATAATATAATTCAATGTTATAAATGCAACTTATATCAATGTTAAAATGCAGCTTACGTTAATTATCATAATTCCATTGTCACGGATAGTATTGATTTTCAAAATTTTACTAAAACTATACAGATTCGCAAGCGCGCACGCAAATCTTAAACAAGTAAGTTTTGCGATTTGAGATTAACACTACTAGAAAATAAAGCACAGAAAATACAGATTATTAGAAAGAATTTCTCTTTCAGAATTCAGAAATTTTTTCAAACTTACGTCCTAATGTGACGAGAGAATTTCTTTTTTAATAAAGTTCTGAAGGCACTATTTTGAACTGAAAAAAAATTCTAAATCGTCGAAAAAATTTTTAATAGAAATTAGGATTCGAAAATCTTTTAGAAATTTAAGAATATTTGATAAAGTGCCAATAATGTATTAATTACATCAAAATGCTATACATAAGACACAAATTTCGTAAAAATTAGAAACACATTATTAATTAAAGATATGAATATAATATATGTATAATCGAAATTTACTATATTCTATGTTCATTTTATTAGAAAAATGTGTGTATGTATGTAAAATTTTGTTTTTATTTTATCGATTATGTAACAATACTTTTTATTTTACTTTTCAAATATCATCGAAATGTGTGAGACTTTTACTTCGATATTGAGTTATATAAAACGACAATAATAAATAATAATAAACAATTTCGACGATTATAATAAAAATGATACATTTTACGAATCTTACAAAAGCCCTCGTCATAAAAGTTTCTTGATGGATTTGCATCAATTTTCATTAATAATATTTGCAATAGAATAAGAGATTGTCATATTGTTATAATATCATAATAGAATTATAAAATTTGGGAAATCTTTATATCGCAGAAAACATTATTTCACGCGAAAGTAAAACGAGTGTTATGAATCCTAATCCTGTCAATCTTACGTCGCAAAATTTGTTTGTCAAAACTAACGCAAAAAAATCTGAAACACATATCACAAAGAAAGATTGTTAATACTCTTTGTGTACGATGTTGGAATATATATATATATATATTGCGTTTTGTTCATGACTCTAGTCACGAACACAATCCTTCGCCGAATCGAGCTTGCGTAAATTACCAAGTTTCGTGTCGCGCATTTATGTGTCAGCGGGTCACGTGCATCCCCTTGGCAGTGAAAGGGTTACTTGAAGCGTGGAAATTGCTCACGGCTATCGCCACATCTGGTAGTTACACTGACCGGCTTTCGGATAAACCGGTCAACGGTTTGTCATCAGATTACAAAAGCGATGAGACCCGATCCAATTAGACTCGGCGATGATCGGACCCGTTTTCTGGCATCGTCTCTCTGAGCGTCATTGGTTAGCCGAAGGAGAGACGGTGCGGCGCGGCGCCGAGCGCGTTGCGACGGGCTAGAGCTCGAGAAAAAGGGCGAGACAACGGGGGTTGCGCGCCGCGACGCGCTGTCGTGTAAGTGGGGATATGGTGTTTCTTCTTTCGGGGGTAGTCAGCGCCGCCACGGCATCACGCAGGGGTGAGTCTCAGTTGCTACTCGGTCATCCTGCCGAACGGGTGGATTCGAAGAATCGACCTGTTTGCGCGTACGCGCTCGTTCTCATACGAAATTCTACGCGAGAATTCGGTTCTTTCCTACTTCCGTTTGCCTTCAGAGAGGGGTTGGTCTTTGGCTCGCGAATCAATTGTTATTTGAACACAGTGTTTGTATCTCCGCTCCGTCACCAGGATATACGTATCGGGTGCGATTTGTGAAATTTGTGTGTGGGAACGTGTTGCCGCAACCGGTCAGCGCGTGTGCACCCCACGACGATCGATCGACTCGGGATACGATACGATCCAGAGAAGCGATGGACGGAACCACCCTCCTACGAGACAATAGATAAGGAGCCCCAGGATAAGGAACAACAATATACGTGCTACCGGTACGCGATTACACGGCGAGATCGGATTGCGATTGCTCGATTTGCTCCAACCGCTCTGATTGCCTGATGCGCCGGCTTGACGTTATAAAGCTTATCGAGAAGCGGGTCTATAACGCTCGCGCCGCGCCGCGCCGCGCCGCGCCGCGCCGCGCCGCGTGGTGTGTGACCTACCTCGAAACGATCGTTCTTGCTCGGTCCTCAGCTGCTGCGTGGGGCTCCTAAATTTATCGCGCCTTTTGTAATCATGATCCTTGGGAGAAGTAAACGAACGCCAGAATTCACGATCTGACAGTTGCAGACTTTAAATCGAGGGATAGACAACTCGATGATAACGCTTTACTCTTATTAGAGATATGTATATTGGAGAACAGAAATAAGAAGGACAAGAAAATAGATGAATCCTTAATCGTAATCTCGAGAGATGACGAACGTGACATGATACAGAGGATCTGTATATTTTCTCTCTCTCTCTCTCTCTCTCTCTCTCTCTCTCTCTCTAGTCCTTGCTTGCGAGTGAATCGCGTCAAATTGTGTCACAATAGAAAAATTATAATAGAATTATTAATAGATTGTGTCATAAAATAGAATTATGATGTTAACATAATATTCTATCGTTAACGAGAATGAAGGCAATTAAAATGTTTATGTTATCAAACAAAATCGTATTCTCTCAAGATTTGTTAATCAAAGTTTAACAGAATATTGATGATATCTCTTAATGTCTCTTTGATGATATCAATATGTACTAAAGTATACAGATTTAAGAAAATATACTAATATTTGCTATGAGAGGGAGAGGGGGAGGGGGAGGGGGGAGAGGGAGAGAAAGAGAGAGAGATTCACGAACGATCGTTCATTGTTCATTGATCTCGACTTATGCTTGATTGCCGAGCTAATGATTATGCCATGTGTTGCTCATTTGATGAATTTTAACATTGTTGTGCTATTAGAAATTATATCGGAAAATAAAATGATTAATGCAAAATAACAAGCAATATTAATAATTTGTTAAAAGCGAGAACAAAAAATTTAGTTATTTAAATACTTTACATTATGTATGTCTTTTGCATGAACGCCAATAAACGGGAAATATTTTTCATTTAAAATCGCGACAATAATTTTGAAATATTTTGATATTATTATACGAGGTGTTTTTCATCCACTTTCGCTTCTTCAGAGTGTATGTATATTCATGATGCGTTTAAATGGTAGAACGCGTTGAATTGTGGCAGTTTCCATCGTCGACAGTTTTATAGGGACGGTAGAAGCAACATCGGCTGTCAAGCATCGACGATTAAGTTATCTCAGTTTTATCTCGCGGAAATTGACAGCATCGATGCGACAGAACTCGAGACAGTTCTTATGAAGTTACACTTCTTATAAATCTGTTAATCTTTCTCGTCTGGAGGAACTTTATTTAAGATAAAGAAAATGTTCATGAATTCATGCATCTTAAACAATAAATTCTTTATTTTGATTGTTGCTAACGCAATTGGAATATTCCTATCTTGTAATTTCGTGTTTATAAGAATCATCAAATCAATTAATGCATATAATTTAATCATGATAACAACGACATTCCGTTTGGATTCATTAATTGGTTCTGATTTTTTTATTGCAGTTCGTGTTTGAAATTTATTATAAAATTGCTATTTTGCGATGCAATTGACATGGATATTCACGTTCGTAATATTAATTTAACTTTAGCACAATAATTAAACTTATTATACTTATAATTCAAGATGTTTGTGATGGAAAATACTGACGGTTTTGCTGTCAGTAGCATACCCGTGTACTAATGTGGAAAGTCATTATGATATTCTTATGTTCCCACCCTTGCTCATAGAGTATGATGGCTTAGCAAGAATTGGAACGTATCATAGTCGATTGCGCTTGAATAGGAAGTTTCTCAATCCTGCTCTCTAAAGAGGCCAAGATGCGGAAGTCAAAGGTATCCGCCAAGTTTCACTAATTAAAGCTGTTGTGTTGAATTCTGATAGTTTAACATTTTCGTAATCGATCAGCGGTAGCTTGTAATTCATTGGGATTACAAGTATACCTACACATAGTCGTTATTAATATATACCAGTAATCTACTGACTTAAGTTTCATTTAATGTATATCGTTCTTATTATCTTAATCACGTTTTTATATGATTAATACAATCTTAAGCTACTTTTTGAATGTGGTAGAATGTATTTTTTGTCAAAAAGGGCGTGAATCAAAAAACAGCTTCTCTGAAAAATATAGTATTTCTTTCGAAAAAGTATCACTCTGGCGATATTTGATTAAATGCTTCTGATCAATCACTTATTTTTCTGTATATTGACCGTGACAAGTTGGCGGAAGGAATGCAATAAATCGTTTGACCACGTTCAAATGGGAATATAAGAGGAAAGGGAAAGCATTCGATGCAGTCCTTTAAATTAAGGGTATTCGTGATTTAATCGAATCTATGTGGAATCAGTGGTTCGTGAAGATTTGTGATGGTCGAGATGTTATTTCTCGCAAAATCAATTTCTTGATATAATAATGCTAAAATATGAAATTATTCTACCGATATCCGCATTAGATTTGGGTTACCCAATTCTTTCTTTTACGGATTATTCTTAATGATATTATCTTTTAAATGTTGAATTATTACATTTATATTTTGTAATATCAATTCTTATAATTAATACTAGTCCTTTAATATAATTTCAAATATTATCAATACTAATACTTACAATGCTGGATAAAGATTACAAAATAACATTCACGTACTATATCTATATAAAATGCACACAATCCGTGGTAAACGATTAAATATTTGTAAATGTAATCTCATTTGTTGTAAAATGTTTAAAAATGCAAAAGTTTGATGAAAATGTAATTGATTTGATCTGACTGATTAAAAAATAAAATAGAGGAGCTGCTTGGACTTTCATTCAGTTTCTGTTGATTAAGCGAGGAAAATCCTCACAAGCTTCTCCGCTCAATGTTTTCGTTTGCCCTTTACTATCGTACTAGCCTTTTTTTATACAAAGAAATATTTCCAATTTTACCTTTCGCGTTTTATCATCCATCCGTTACACACTATTGATTCGATTTTATAAGTTTGTCAATATAGTATATAAATATAGTATCATAGCTGTGAAACTCAACAGTTCTCTTTTCTTTTTCGCCATCGATGTAATTCATTCTGTGACATTTTTTTAGCATTTCTTTCTATATTGCAAACCTTTAGTGGGCTTTGATCTCTTTTAATGTTTTATTCAGATATGTTGAATTAATATAACATGTTGTTAAATGTGTTATTAATATAACACACGTTGCAAGTTTCACACGCATTATTATTTATAATATTCTTTTCTACGATGTAGAAATTTCAAAAATTTTTTGCGAGAATTATTTCTTTTCTTGAGTAATTGTATAATATTTTATCAATTCGTCTACAGGGTGTCTCGAAAGGTAAGGTCAATCGACTAGGAGGTGAAAGAGGAGCATGAGTAGAATACATAATGTAAATAAAATTTTTTTGTATTCGCTATGGTTTAGAAAATACAACGCTTTATAGGGGTGTATAAAAAGTGTTGGAACCCTTTAATATTTTGAAAAATACGCATTTTCGAAAAAAATGTTTTATACAGAAATTATAGGGTTTTAAGTGAAACATAATAATATGCAATAAAAAGTGGGAATACCCATTAAAAATTTCAAGGTTATCTTTACGTGACCTTGAGAACGCTATTCAAGGTCATAATAATTTTTCTGTGTAATGCTTCACTTAAAACCCTACAATTTTTATATAAAACATTTTTTTTTTCGAAAATGCGTATTTTTCGAAATATTAAGAGGTTATTTAACACTTTTTATACACCCCTATAAACCGCTGTATTTTCTAAACCATAGCGAATACGAAAAAATTTTATTTACATTATGCATTCTACTCATGCTCCTCTCTTTCACCTCCTAGTCGATTGACCTTACCTTTCGAGACACCCTGTATAGAGAGATATAGATTTAAAATTACTAAAGGGATTTATTTTTATCCCGTTTACATACGTAAATAAATAAATAAATAAATAAATAAAAATCAAGGATATCAAAATCTTCCTGTCGTGAGTTTTCTCTTTAACACTCTTTCTTACCGAATATTCTCGAAACATCAGTCGCGCAAATACTTTCTTAACTAGCGATTTAAAATAATATCCAGGAATATGTTAATATTGGATAACCTTTCTTTTATTTTTTAATAAACAGAGCTACTATTATTTGGAGCATGTATGCGTTTCGTAAGAAAAAAATATATTTTACAATTTTAATTATTACAAGTAATTGATTAGTGTATATATACACGCAATTTATTTTTCTCATATTATATGAGATATAATATATCCATTCTTTTTCAAGTTGTACGATTTGAAGGAGATGAATGACAGCAACGATTGCTTGATCGTTGACCTTTTATTTCTCGTGATCTTTCGAGCTACTTTCTATATATTTCGGCAAAATCGCGTTATGAATTTGTGCGCGCGTGCACACACACCACATCTCTCTACCTGGCGAAATAACTGCAATTTGTGTTCCACTTCACCGATCGCTATAATCCGCCGTTTTGTCATTTCTTTTCATGTATTGAGTAACAATGACCCTTTCAATTTTTGCATCGAATTAATTATGACATTTAACTGTCGAAATTTGTGCTAAAAAATTTGTCCAAATTTTGTCTCGAAGTGCAATAAAATCAATTAACAAATAGACAAATAAATTTCAGATTTTAGACGAATTCTTTTATTTTGTAACTTGACTGATGCGCATCTAAATCTTTATGAAGTAATAAATTTTATTTTCTGTTCAATTTTTAGCGATAACAAAGATTATTTTGGTTAGAAAGTTTTTGGAAACGATTTGTTGCGAGCTGGCTATACAAATTTAGTGGTTCGTGTGTTAATTTGCGGAATCAATAAGTGGTTCTGTAACTAATATTGCTCATTTGAAGAATATATATTATTTTTTATATCTATTACTTTAAGTGCTAATTAGATTTTTATTTCTATAAACAATAAAATAACACTATGAAAAACAAATTTGCGAAAGCCTGTTAAAGCTGTGGACGATATAAAAGGGCGCAGAAAATAGTGGAGTGTATTTATATGATCGCGAATTTTTAGCGCGGACGCGAAGTTGCTGTATAACGCTGTAGTTTTTTGCATGAGCGTCATGTCATTCAAATATCGGATCGTGTCTGAAAATAGGCCAAGTGCATTACAAAGGAAAAATAATAAAAAAACGAGAATTTAGCGAGCAGTTTCATTTTCGGAACATGTAGGACGTATTTTACATTTCATGTTTCGACTGCTCTTTTTCCGGTTTGATTCTGTGTAACTTAATCCAGCAAGCTATTTGTCTTTGCTGTGACAATTGTGTGTAATCTTACGTAAATATATCAATCTTCACGATAACGAGCCGATCCTTGGATTAACATTGATATAGCATTACATATAATGAACACATTATGTTTTGACGTTTTCTTTATAAGACTATTAATCTTTACGTTAAAACACATATTCTCTGTAAAAGAATTGTCAATTAATATTAATAGAGTATCTTTTGTGAAATATACTATATGAACATGTTTTCGATTTTTTGTTAGTAGATTTATTTGATATATGGGATAGTGTAAGTTAACATAATCATAGCAATTAGGAACTTCCTAACCAGATAATGAAGTAGTAAATTTTTAATCGAATACGTAATAGTCATGGGAATCGTGATCTTTTATATTCCCTTGTCTAAAAAAATGAATTTTTGACACTTGAATTTATTTGTTTATTAATATTGCATGCTTGTGTCATTTCTTTCTTTTGTTCTATAGATAAATAAGACGTTAATATTGAATAGCGCGTTCTTATCTACTTCCTCAGTTTTTGCCAGTATAAACGACACTTTATGACATCTTTGTATTGTCCCATTTTGAATTTTTCCTTCTCATGATAGTCGACTCTGGTAAAAATTCGTCATATACTTAAATACTAAACCAAGCTCACGCTGTGCTGTACAAGATGCGGGATAAGAAGCGTTTTTATAAGTAGGAGGTCAAGACGACGACAGCAGTCGCCGGCAGCAGTCTCGACGCCGTGGATCTTCTCGTCCTTTCCGAAGGACGTCGGAATTGTAATTCGACTTTTTCGGTGCTTCTCTGCTTATCCGCATCTCGCGTCACGAAATATGCGCGACGTTATTTCGCTTGGTGTAACATCACCGATGGTGCTTACAAGCAACGCGTTCTGAAATGACGTTGGAAAGATAGCGATATCTCTACCTTGAGTTTCGTGAAAACGTTAATTTCAGCGTCTTCTTCACGCGAAACGAGATCATCTTCGTTGCATTTCGGTGCAGCTAAAAGAATTTTACGAGGTGTTTTACTCTAACAATAACCGGAGACACGCCGTTGATACAATAATTCGGTACAAAGTAAACGCATACGAATACTTCAAACATTTGGAATGTTTTGAGAAAACATGTGTGTATGTGTAGCGGAAATATAAATAAATAGATGATCATTGCTAGTTATTAATTATATCAATTTCTATTGCAAATAAGCATAAAACTGTAGTTATTATATGCACATGTGATAATACACATGATAATACATGATAATACATAATATATACATAAATTACTTTTATTTATTGAATTTGTAAAAACGAGAATGTCGACACAAAGTATAATATTGACTAAAGGTTGCCAATATTATAATGCAATTTGTATTCAAGAAATTATAGGAATTTAGATTTCTATAATATTTTAAATATTTAGTTGATTTAGTAGATTTTAAATATTTAGTTGTCCACTTTTGCGTTACATCATATTGATGTAATTAGATAGAAATTCATCAGGAGTTGAACGCTTTATATTGAGATATTATTTTGTACAACGAAATATTGAAAAACTATCTAAACCGAACTTTGGAGAACTTTACAATATCACCTTATATAAACTACGTCAAACGCGCTTAAGCCGTGGTGCGAAAGGTAAAAGGCTGGGTTAAAAGCATCTTCTCTTGCAACTAGCAAAGAAGCAAAATATATTCCATTCTTATAATCTTTCAGCCGTCTAGCCTCAAAATAGTCTCGAGAGTCGCTAATATAGGCGATCGACCGGAACGCTTTGTCGAAAGTTTCTGCTCAAGCACGGTCTTGGTAAGTTAACTTAGAAAGTATCGGTAAAAGAAAATGAAAGAAGAGTCCGAACACAAAACACGTCTATATAGTAATACGAACGTTTGATTGGTACATTTGAAGAAAATTTTAATTTAGATAATATACTTGTACAAATTTTTTAATGAGATGTTCCATCTTTTTATAGTAAATGAAAAACTTTTTGTTAAAAAATTATGTAACTATTACATAAAATTACGAATTATGTAGCAACCATTTCGATTTACGATCGCCGAAATACATTCTTTGAGAATCGGGCATAATCTTGGCAGATTCCTCGTTACTTGCGCAGTTCAGGAGATCGCAGAATGTCAACAGGCGACTCACCGAGCATTATTCGAACACGGGACAAATTCCTTCTGGCAGTCGGTGCAAGGTAAACGCGAAGGGAAGGCATATCTTCGTGTAGGAAGGTCGATCGATGTATGCCTCTTTGAAATGAGAGGCCGCTTCCTCGAGCATATCAGCAAAATAGTTTGGCTAAAGTAATGCTAAAGTAATGAATCGGACCTTGTCTACGAGGTGAATGAAGGATCATGTATTTCACGTAAAGGTCAGAAAAAACGAGGAAGGCAAAGGAGACGCATCTAAAAATCATGCTTCTGTCATTCACGATCAATTCCACGTGAATTTGCAGTTATCTGCTTATTACTTACAGCTGTAAGTTGATGTAACTTCCCGATTATCGATCGCGTTCGCGATATAGTACGAGCCGATCTCGTTACAGGATGAAAGAAACAACTTTCAATGTTTGTGCGAACTATTAATAGTGCAATTATTAGCTCAAGGGAGCAGTTTCCTCCTTTTTCGTTTTGTGCTCTTTTTTATGGGTCAATTATACAAATTAGCTATGCGTAAAAGATCTTTTCTGATCTATTAAGATTTATAAATATTTCAAGACATTGAGCATTGTACTTTTCCATATATTTATCCATTTACTTGTCCATACATTTCATTATTCTTATCGACAGTCCTATAAGCCGGTGTGTGAATTGTCGATGCAATCATATAATTAAAACAAAAGAATAAAAGTGTGCTCCAAATTGGCCACATAATAAAGCTAGTTAATTGAATATTCTGTATGTTGTATTCAGTCAATTCTTATTTTACTTCAGAATAATGTAGAAAATTGTATACAGCTTCCGAAAAATCAGTAGCACAGGATTGTGCAAATTCGCTTTTGATTTTATCACACGTATTTTGCACGTATAAAGAAATTTTTTCTAAAAATGAAGTTTGCTCGCACACGCTGAATTTTCTTGCGTTGTACTTTGCCGTGAGGCTTGATGGAACCGTTCTCATTCAACGATTGCGGTTTGTCTCAACGGGGTCATTCCGCGATTACGTAGACGATGATGTGGACCACGAACTAAGAAAAGTACGACACGGATCGATCGATCTCCTGAGAAGATAAAAAAGGCTAGTAAAGCGTAGTACCGTGCCAAAAACGTCCCGATGACGATAGACGTTTTACGTACTATATATAACTTACGCTTTTTCTGGCAAGACGCTCTAGTACGCTTTCAGTATTAAACTGCGAGATTAAAACATATTCTTTATTAATATTATTAACAAAATAATTTAAGCTGAATTTAAAAATTGTGATCAGATAAAAATTGTAGGTACAATGACGGATAAATGCAGTTGAGTAAGTGCAATGAGATCAAAGCATGCACACATGTGGATCTTAAAATTCACTAGAATTTGAACATACAATGTGTAGTTGACAAATAACAATACATATTTATTTTGTGTGGCGGAAATAGGAATCAACAAAAAATAACGCGAGAAGAAAATTTAATATTTCTTTTCTTTGTATTTGCCGTAGTACTATTATACTAAAAGCGATGTCTCTTTCTTCGTTTTAGAGTTTATTTCTTACTTTATCCTACTAAATATAAAAATGATAAAAGAACTAAAAATATATTGCTTTCTCAGACACATAAATTTTAATAATACTGAGTATTTACTTTATTATATCTTATTCTTATACTCCAACTCTATTAAAATTTAGAAGTTCTAAATGATTGCTACTATCTCTGTTATCGAATAATGTTGAGGTAGAGTAACGGTGTCCAACAAAAAATTCGAGATCTGATGTGCAGTTTAGGATGATTGCCGCGCGTATGAGGATTTGAGAAATGCGTGAATGCGCGAATATACAGTTTCTCCCAATGATTTACATGGCACTTGTCATAGAACTGAATCTAGACGTGTCATAGAATGACGATTGTTTTTATTTCATATATTATGTATAATACAATACAGACATCTCGATCGGCCGTTGCGTCCTTATGCGGATTCAGGCTTTTTTAGCGCGAAACTAAGTTAATCGATCGTGTGCGAACTACTTTTCCACTTTAGGCCGACCTTCGAGCGATATTAGAATTCTTGTAAATCCGGGCGAACTCGGCCTCTCTTTTCTAATATTGGTAACATTTGCTTGCACGCGAGGCATAAGTGCATTTATTCTGTAAACTGGGACAAATTGGAAATGTCACATAACGACGAGGACGCGACGATGATATCGAGACAACGGTGTCGAGGTTGCAAAGAGTCAACATTCTGTTTTTGGTCGTTTTTGTATCGAAAAAGACAAACTGAGTCTTTAATATACATAAATGCTAAATATGGATGTGTAAATTATCACGGATTTAAACTTGTTTAAACGTTTACGTTTGTTTTCATTACTAACATTTATCATGTTTATATGCTTTAACAATTTCTGGATGAAAATGACACTAGGTATTTTTTATTATATTGTACGCGCGCATGTGTGAGCGAGGAGAATTCAATGATACGACATATTGTTTTAGTCAATTGCTCTTAGAATAATGACCCTGGATCGATATTGCGTCGTTATTTATATTCATTATTCATACCTGTTATTTGCGAATTTAATTTATTACTATGTACTTATTATAGAAAGCACCCTGCTTTAATAAGATTCATGATGGTTCCGAGGTACTCAAGGGACAGACTTTTCTTAACTCGAGCACTGATAATGCCACTCGAGCTCCTTCTTCGGCATACATCTTGGCATCCATCTAACCGATTTAATCAACTAGCACTTGGATCCCTTTTCTTCAACACTTCGAATAGTCTTTATGCGGAAATATGCGACGATCATTTGAATCTTATAAAGAACAAATTTTGATTATTTTCCTCAGCAGTTCACGATTTGTAAATGTTTGTCGCGAGAACTTTGACTGTCTTCGATTGAAGTTCTTGATGACATATCGAGAAACGATTTATCTCCTCCAGATAAATTATTCAATAGGATTATTAATTTCAATTCTCCGTACTGCAATGATTTATGATGTTGATGCAAATATATGAGCAGATAATAATTTTAGTTAGAAAATTTGCATGCGATAGAGAGAGAGAGAGAGAGAGAGAGAGAGAGAGAGAGAGAGAGAGAGAGAGAGAGAGAGAGAGAGAGAGATGTGTGCGTAAGAATAAAAAGAAGGAATAAGTTTCTAAATTTACACAGCATAAGTTTGCATTTTAAATATTTGTATTGCTTTGTTCTATTGTCAGCAAGATTGTCTATATAGTTACCGTAAATGGAGTAAACCGATAAGAATGATTATTATTTTAGCAATGATAATACTGCCTTCCTAAACATTAAATGGTTTGCGTCACACTCATATTCTCCATTTTATCTTAGACGTATACTTTAAGTGCCACCTAGATTGAAAAGCGCTGCCTTAAGAGCTTTCGGTGCATCGCTTTCACAGATAGTATCATAACATTTCTTTTACGGTGCTATAAATTTTCTAAATAAAATTGATCTGCACATTAGGTAACTAACAGTCTTCTACCTATCGATTCGCACCAATATGCAAAGTTTTGTAAATTGCAAATATAATAACAAAGCTAATAGATATAATCATAATTAATTTACTAATAAATAAAATTAAACTGAGCATTTGAAATCTATGTTTAAAACTGGACCCAAATCTCGAAATATCATGTGATATCTCACTATTTTGCATTATTTATCACATAAATATATTTTTTATAGTTAATAAAAAATATAATTTATTTTTATTTTGAACTTGTTTGGCATTCTCCGCAATATTGAAAAAAATTATCCGATTTTCATTTTTGTTACTCATAAATATACTCAACTATCTTTTGGAGACTCTCGCAGATATCTTTGAAACTTCCTTCGTCAGTTTCTCTACTGCAAGTACTCGTAAGTTAATGAATGTCGGGATGTATCGCCACTCTCATCTTATCGTGAATATCAAGCGGCAAACGCCAACTTTGTGTCTTGCATCAAGCGAAGTTTCGCTCTTTGTGAACTTTGAGCGCAGTCACTCTGATTTGTTTTTTGTTTAAAGCATGTACAGATATATCTCGTATATCCTACGTATATATTTATAATTTAACAAATTACAGAAATAAATCGATATTATATAATTGTAATAATCCATAGTAGAATAACTAACTATAGTGATATGATAATCGATAAGTAGAAATAAGTAGAAATTATATTACAAAAGATATTACAAATAAGTAGAAATTATATTACATTATACAGGGTGTCCCATGATTCGAGGTCCCTACATAAAGGCGTGTTATTGAAGTTATTTAGAGTTGAAATTGTTTAATAAACATATGTCCGTAAATGCTTCCTAACAGAACTACAACCATTGAAAGTTGATGTGAATATTTGAAAAAGGAAAGAAAAAGGACATTTAATTTAACTTGTTTATTTACAAATGTATTGCAAATTCTGTTCAAAATTATCTCCTGCAGATTCAATACAAAGTCTTGCCCTGCGTAAAAGTGATCTAACAGCTCGCTCCACCATGCCAGAAGAATTTCTTATTAATTAATAAGACAATTATTAATAAACATATTAATAAGCAATAAGACAAGAATTAATAAAACAATACCAGACTGACAGAAAATGTTTCAAATATTCACATCAACTTTCAATGGTTGTAGTTCTGTTAGGAAGCATTTACGGACATATGTTTATTAAACAATTTCAATTCTAAATGACTTCAATAACACGCCCTTAATGTATGGACCTCGAGTCATGGGACACCCTGCTAATCAAATAATATTCGCATGAATTTAATCTTATTTGTTTTATATGAAGCGATAAGTTATTATTTCATACAAATTTTATGGCTTATAATAATTTACGATTACACAATAAAAATTTACATTTTCGGTGCATGCATTTCGCATTTTTGAATCTGTGACAAAATGATCAGAATATCACCTATAATGAAAAACATTAACGAAGGTTTTGCTCGCATTTGTGATGACTAGCAACATATGCGGAAATCGCAATACTCGTAAAAAGCATGACTACTGAATACGTAGATTTGACATTGTCATAGGTACTTACATTTTGCTGATGTTTTAAGAAAGCAAAACGTATTGGAAAGCAAACGGATTGGAAAGAAGAGCGATTTTATTTTAAGAAGAATTAGCCAACGCGCTGTGATGAGTTGAATATATACAAAATAAGAATGGACAAAATAATATTCTTAAGCGTTTTTTCGAACGGTTTACAATACAATTGATATTGATGGTTTCAATGTTAAAGAAACGATCTCTTTTCCAATTAAGGGGATTCTCGTTAATTAATGATTATCAAACATATAATAGTTACTTAGGCAATGCTTAGATTAAATTATTTAGACATTTTTTGTGTTTCTTTATTTGAAATATTTATAATTTTTTAAAAAATGTGTTGTTTTTACTTGAAAATGTAATAATATTTAATCATACAGCAATAGACAAAAAGAGACAGAGAGAAAGGGGGGAAGGGAAGAGGGGAGAATGGAGGGGGAGAAGGGAAAGAGAGATTGAAAAATTAGTTTAACGTATGTCTAGAAATTTATAGAGCCAAAAATCTAGACTACATTTATGAAATCAATGATCTATGATATGTGTGCATGTGCGCGTGTGTGTCTTAAAGGATATATGTGAAGAAGATCTGTAAAGGTGCTATAGTGATAAAAAATTTAAGAGGTCAAGAGGATTTAAATACAATATTGTCATCTGTAGCTGTCTATAGATTGCTATCATTAGATGTCTATAAACCGTCTAAATCTTTACTTGAAAGTGGTAAAGCGTCACGACTAGAAATGATCAGAACGGTTCAGGTAGCGGTAGATAGGTGTAAAGTATCATTTCGTTTCAATCGATTTGAAATTAAACATGGAAGAACGGGAGAATACTATACGCGCGAAAGGAAGTAATCGAAGCTGCTACAACAATAATGGCGGCTGTTCGGTGTATGATGTCCAACGTAGTGGAAGTTTCCGGGAATCGTATCACGTGCGTTACCTCGTGCACGTTATGCCCTCAATTATACTCACAAGTATTCTTCTTGAAAGTTGATACCACTTCGGCATAGTCATTTTCTAAAAGTTTTGTCTTTTATTTCAAGGCAATTCGAAAGAAAATATGTACGATTGATAAATTATGTGGCGTACTTTATCATGATGTTCCTGGCTCGGGTTAAAATGACATCGTAATAGTGCTCAATCGAATCGCAAGTCTATATCGCGCGATCCCGTTTGTCGCTTCTATCTTAACCGCCACGTCCATGACTGCTAGACTGTGTACCTCTATATTTGCTGTATATATCTCAAATAGTTAGAGGTCAGTCAGCTCTAAGTATTCTTTAACACGATATTCATAGTTCGAGTACACATGCAGTTAATGCTAATCGGAAAAGTTGTAATAGAGACTCTAGAATGATCAAACAAATTTGATACTGCATAATTAAATCGCTTATGTGAAAAAAAGATAAATGTTATCAAACGAAATTATAATTATAAGACAATACATATTCTGATAATTCCAACGAAACTTTTATATACATAAGACTCTAATTGGAGACATCCGATTTATCTACAAAGCTAGTATAAAGACTAAGTATAAAGACTACGATATGGCAAACGGGTGCCATATCATATTCTCTATATACTTTCTACGATATGATACGATCGACCACGCCCGCCATGAGCATGTTGGTAGTAGGAATAGAGTTCACTGGTCCCGCAGGACAATATACATGTGTTTGTAAATATTTCCGAATTCATAACCGATTTTATGGTAAAGTTGCTATTTTTAGAATCAGAATAAACGACGCAGCAGTGATACGGTTGCACACGAATCACCGAATCGGAAAGTTCTCGAATAACATTAAAAGTTCAACTGAAACTGCTACATTTCTTCCAACGCGAGGAAGTTATATTAGTCGGGACAATCGCGAACTAGATGAAGCCGATTTTCGCGAGTTTCTTCCAAGTGAAACGTTTGACTTATAGAATCGGAAAATGAATGCTACATGATGAAATAATTGTAATATGATCTTAGTAGTCTACTTGGAATACTGTTCCCCATATATTATACTTTATATAATATATATTATATACTCCATTATATTCTTAACCCTCAGTACCCACACTGGATTAGCGTAACCCGGCCGATTTTCAAAGTTGCGGCATTTTTTCCGATCCCTTTTTACTTATTGCAAAATATCTTTTGTGTTATGACTTTCTTGACTTTCTCACCCGAATATTCTTTTTTTTCAGTCTTTAAACTATCGATTTGAAAAAAAATGAATTAAAATCGATGCATTACAACCCGAGATACAAGCAAAAGAAAACGCGGGTTAGGAATACCCGAGTATGGGTAGATAGGGATTTTTTTGAAGTGTGGGTACTGAGGGTTAATATTATACTCCATTTATATTAATAGATAACATCCATTAATATCTCGCGACAGCTCATTGTCGAAAACTTATATGCTAAATTGTGAAGTTTTTCTTTTTCTTAGCTACACAAACAATTATCTTTTCTGTTTACAGCCCCTCGTTGCTATCGTCACTTGAACAGTTTCAATTACCATTATTGGACCATCAATCGTCAGAAAATCTTTTCATAAATAAGGAATTGAGCGCACAGGCTCACCAGGACTTGTCAGAGAACGAGGGTCACGACATCGAAGTGCCTCTCATCGTGAGATAGCACATCCACGCGAGATGATCATGTGACTGTCGGCAGCTGACGTCTCACATCCAGCCGATCTCTACCGAGGGATGTCCTCCTCCGCGGATACCGCCTGCACGGACACTGAGGAGGACGCCGAGGATGTGGAGAACGACGTCGCGGGTACAACGGCGCAGTCGTCACGTTACCTGTCGTCGTCGTCGTCGTCGTCGTCGTCATCGCGAATTCGTCACTGTCGCCGCGAGAGCGATCGCTTGGAAGGATTACGGTTAGATGGGTCATCGGTCGTGTATCGTCCGCCACCGTCCGACGACACTTCCGGGAGCACTGTCGAGGACTTACGCCCATCGATGTCTTGGACGCGCGGATAAGAAGAGGGCACCGTCCCGCTCACCGCGATCACCGACAACATACGTAATCATTCTCGAGGAACGACGGCCAGGTGGATCGATCGGCGCCGCACCCCGATCGATCATCCACCTCCTCCTCCTCCTCCCCCGCGACGGCTCGATTGTCAGGCTTTTCCAGCCGATTCTTATTCCGGACAGATTCGACGAATTGCGCGACCGCGTCCGCGAACGACTGACCGCTGGACAGATCGATAGATCGTCGCGGTCGACAACAACGGCCAGTCTCTTCGAGACGAGGTCAGGAAAGTCGATAAACGAATTCGCCGAATCGAGCGTGCGCGGCCGACAGGCACGTGCGACTGGAATTCCGAATGAGTACCGAACGTGCGAATCGATAAGCGAATTTGAAGCGCGCTCGAGGGTCCTCGAAAGGCCAGGTGGACCATCGACTAGCAACACACCAGTAGCTGCCGGTGTTGAGCGGTCTTTTGGATTGATACTAATCCTCTCGAGTATTGCCGGTCTCCCGGTTGAATCGTCGATTCGATTTGTACAATCGATCCAGCGAAAGGATAGTAGGATAAACTGGCTTGAAAGAATCGTCGATCTCAAGAAACGATCTTTGATAATTGCTTGGCTGATCTTCACCTTCCACCGATTATCAAACGAGCGAACAATTACACGTGTCAAACACGTGTCAATTTTTCTGGGTAAATTGAGCGAATTGGTAAATCAGTTTTTCCAGCCAGCCATTCTCGAGGCGATCGATTCCTACGAAACGATCTATTCTTCCTTCTTATCAAGGAAACCGTTGATTCACGTAGCTACCCCACGAGCTGCCGTGATGACGTCAGGAAGGAGGACATCGTTCAGGTGACGAAAGAAGTCGTCGCTCCCACCTTCGCCATTATTTATCGAAGAATCATCGACGGAAACCTTTTTGGACCTCCGTTCAATCGCCTAATGGGATAGTAAACGGTACGAGGATCCACGACAAGAAAAATCTCCCAAGAAATTCGCGGCCTTCTCCGTTATTTGTTATTTTACTCGTCGGAAGTTTTGATCAGTCTAGAAATCGTGAGCAGTCGCGATAATCTTCAACGCCGAAATGAAACGCCAAAACCAAATCGAAACTTGTTCCATAAGTTCTATAAGTAACGAAATGTTCTTATTGATTTGGGCCGGAAGTGATTATGAGAAACTATCAGGCGTTTTTTCTATCAAGATTGCTGCGGAATCATTTCACACTGTGAAATTGTAAAATTCTTCTGAAAACTAAGCGCTCGCTTCGGAGAGCCTACAGTTAAAATAAAACCGCGTTAAAGTTGTTTTAACATATTCCAAACTTTTCCCGGATAAGTGTTGGCGCTGGGTAATTCGCGCGCGTCGTACGATACCAATCTAATGAATCGCAATGGTGAATCGCCTCGTACAAGCGTTGTCGCAAACGATTCCAAGTGCATGAAGTGTACTATCATTTTATTACATGTATATCGAGAGATATACTTGAAGTGAATCACTGGTGACAGCGAGTGAAAAGAGAAAGAGAGAGAAAATACGAACATTTTCGTTATGTATCATAGGCGGCTTGTAATCATCCTAGCCGGTACAGGCTGCCCGAGATCCTGATAGCCACCGCAGCGACCAGGATCCGGGATTATTCAACAAAGAAAGGATGCCAGGGGGGCGTAGGGGCCTGGTAGCCCCCCAAAACACGTTCCTGGAGAATATCATACGACGTAGTAGCAGTCAACGTGAGTTTTTGTTTTTTCTTGCATTATCGAAATATTGAAAAATAGGTAGACTCGTATAGGTATATCGAAAATGTGTTTATTAGTTTTTTAGAGAAAATTTTAAAGCACCAATCATTTTTTAATTATAAATGATTGATAAATAAAGAATTTTTGTAAATTGAAAGGAGCTGAATAGATAATAAAACATTTTAGTTAGTTTTAAGTTTGTTTAATGAAATTTTAATTTGAAGTTTAATTACAAAGATATATGATACTAAAAATTGGAAGATTGGAATAACTGATGGTTTCCCTCAATATTGTCTCTGTGAGAAAAGGTCAATTTCACATTAATAAAAAAATCCGTTGTTAAAAAATTTAATTAAAAAAGTCTCGTTTTTTTATTTTTGTACCGCCAACGTAAATAAGCATATAATTTTTTAATTTGTAATTGGCGATTGCGATCGAATGAAGGAATAGGAGTGCAAAACTTAGTTATTTTTTATAAGTAATTTTTTATTTAATCTTAATCTTAATCACACACACAACACACAGTTTAGTATAAAGGAATTTATTTTAGATTTGGATAAATGAGACGCATAGTGACATAAGTTAATTTGTCATTCTTATATATTCATTTAAGGTAAAGAAAGAAATTATTAATTATTTATTATATGAATCAATATTCTTATTTAATTCTGCATCATTAAGCGAGTATTCGGAATTAATAATTTGCTATTGTCGCACAGATTTTATAGCGTATAATAACGTTTCATATCGCCGCGCTGCCGTTTTAAGCATTATAAATAAACCCTTTGGCAGTTATGGAAGGGTTAAATCAAGCATGTAATTCAATATCGATTTTCCTAATTGGAATGTCTTGAATTTCCGGAATCTGGAGGAATTTCCTATATTCATATACATTCGAAAATAGCAACAGCAGTCAAGCGAGTCGTAAAGGTGAATCTATTCGATTACATACTTTGATTAGTATTTAACTTGCTTGTTTCCAAAGAAGATATGCAAAGCATCTCGTACAAATACATTTCAAGTATCATCATACTAACCAGTGACTCTTTGCGGCTAAAATTTTAAAACTTAAAATTGATTAAAAGTTTAGCATAATTATTCAAATTATGTAGCTTATAATTTTGTTTCTATCCTTCTCACCAGTGAATAACCACAAAAAATTATATAATTTAACGTTTTGTCTTGTTCGATATTTAATAGAATATTATACACACACACACACACAATCTGAAATATGATATTATATACAATAATTTTATATTCTTCATTTGAAACATTATCGTAATTTAATAAACATACAACAAAATAAAGTTCTTAATAAATCGATCTAAAGTTATACGTGATGAGAAGATTATACAGAATATGTGCAGGATTACTCTAATCCCAAAATTGCATCAGGTGGCTAAGTGGGGTGGTTTAAACGTATTACAGCGAGAAGTTACAGACATTTATATAATAATGAGAGAATTATGGCAGAATTATGGTGTTACACAAGTAGAGAGAGGAAGAACTTTATTCGCTATGTGCGAGGCATGCGAAGTTCCTTCAGCGCAATTTCTATAGCTTTCGTCGGCGTTTGTCATGTTTAAGCGGAGTATCGGGGGAGAGCTTTTTATGGAGGCCGCGGAGTCTCTTAAATTTCCTTCGACACGGAAGATGGAAATCTCTTGCCGTTTCTTCGTAAGGATAATAAATCCTATCTAGCTTCTCGGGTGCTGTAGGTGCTGTGCACGCACCACACAGGAATGACGTCGTCAGTACGCCTCTTTTCGTATCTTCGCGTTGCACCTCGCGTGACGACGCTCCGAGGGGAAAACGATGTAGATTTATTCAGACTCCGTTCCCTCGGAAACTATTTTGCATGACAAGAAAGACGAGGATCATGCTGCTAGCATATAAAGTCATCACCTTTAACTATCAGCTTTTTATAAAAATTACTCAATCTTTGAAAGGTCAAATTTCGAGTTAGCATCAATCGTGACAATTATGATATTGAGAATGACAAAAACAACATATTTTCTAATGATATAATTGTCATCATCTTTTCATATTATGTATCAGTTAATATCAATGAATATCTTTCAACGTTCTTATAAAACTTACTAGATCCATTATGAAAAAGAAAATTCTAATGTCACCGATTGATCTCATTTGATCGAGAAATTGACTTTGAGCAGTAACTTTGTGCCTAACATCGGATTGGATGGAATAGGGAAGGAGACAAGCAGAGGATTTATATCTTTTGCTAAAAGCAGAGACATCAAGCGTGCACCTTTACAAAGTTACAATTATACCGTTACAAAGAGACCGTATAGAGCCACTGATGCAGTGGGCCATACTGCAATAATAATGTAACCGTAGGGGAAATTATTAGAGACAACGATAGTGCATATTTTCAACGACCTACTACCCCGGAAGTAAATTACACAGGGCTGGTAATGCCGGTATGCGGAAACTGGCGAATAACGATGGACCCATTTGCGCGCACGCGTCTGTATGCTTTGATACATTATCGTGATTGAAAATCATCAGCCAGGGAAATAGCCCACGTTCGCGACGTATAATCGAACCGGGGTTTGAACCGTCTACCGCGCGCCCGTTAGTCAAACCAACGCCAGTTACCTGTCAATAAACACTGTACGAAACGTTTCGTACCACCGCGCCGCACAGACCGAGGGGTGGTGACTGATGTGTCAATATGTATGTCGCGTATTGTATGTTAGATCGGTGGAAAAGCTTTTTTTCAGCTAGCTTTTTGTAGATATTCAAAATGGATCCATCGGGAGAGGAGAGCTTTTAAAAACATCTGTATATCGAAAGTGCGAAATATTGACTCCTAGAAAGTTGTTTTTAGAAGAAAGATTACATAATTCGTTATTACACACACATTATTGATTCTGATTTTCTCTGATTGATTTGCATTATACATTTTACTATATGTATATATGTTGTACATATTTATAATATAGCATCGCGTATTACTTTTAGTGACAAAGATTTTTTCCGTTCATCCCGCAAATATCTGCTACACGAATAGTTTTTGTATGAGAGAGCAATCGAACTTTTGTATACTGAAAATGAGAATTAATGTTTTAAAATTTCTTTCTTCAAAAAAGATGTTTTTTTAATCACTCGCATACATATATTATTTTAACTTTATGTACCACGCTCTCCTCCTTTAAAGTCCAGCCCTGGCGAGTGCTCAGAGGATTTGTAATTTTCATAAAATATTCATGGCACGTCGATGCGACATCGATGACGACCAATTGTGAATTAATTCAATCGCTATAATCCTATCATTTATCTAAATTGTTTCCCGGTCGCTTTCAAAGCAAATCTATTATATTCTGTTTTATTATTTCATTAATCATAATAGTAAACGTTTAAAAATTGCTATAACAATCGTAATTCTGTTACGTTATACGAAGATCCGTGGCGATGAAAGAAAGCAGAATTATTCAGCTGCGAAAAAAGCGATAAAATCTTATTAGGTCTATGGAGGGATAAAATATAGTTGCAGGAGAAAGCATATGCCGGAGAAACGCCTCTTGAGAAATGGTTGCGACAGACGACTGAGTTCAGTTAGCGTGTTTTACTTGTAACAAGCTTTGCAGCTTTGAAACTCGGAGAAAGTTGGAAAAGCGTGCTATATGCTACCTACATGTTAGCTATACGTGACGAGTTCGTGGCGCCGTTTTTACGCTCGCATACTTACCCGTAAATAGAGGGGATTAGATCGAAGATTATCTTTCATCGAACTGCATTGTTATATTAACCACTGTTCCCTGCATTCAAGTTCTTGCACTTTGCTATGCAAATTTGCATATCTATAAATTGTGGCGATTATATTATGAATAATGCAAAAGGCGATATCAATAATAATATTGATTTTAGTTAGAAGTATTGTATAGGTATCTTTAATAATAGATAATAATAGTTAGTAATGCAGCAAATGGTTATGACAATTAATAGTGAAATCCGATAAACAGTTGGTGAATGCATATAAACAAAATTGGTTTAATATAAATGAATTTAAATTACAATTAATAAAACGCTAAAACAAAATTGTCAACATAGTATAGTAGGTACTCATAAAAAAAAAATTATGAAATAATATTATTATACATACAGATGTACATATATGTAACTTTACGCATTTTTCCTGAGATAATGTAAAATTTATCTTATAGCAATTATTAAGAAACTTTCAAACTTTGTACCATGAAATCTCTTTGACTATTTCAGTACTTGATTTTTGTGAATTACATATCTTTTTTCAATTTCAAACAATGTGGCGCAAAAATATCCCTTTTCTCGCGTATTAAAAAGAGAAAGTATATTTCCATTAAATCCGCATTTTTGTAGAAACTGAGACACAAAGACTGTTTTTTGGAATTTCCAATTTGAAAATTGGATCACATCGACGGAATTTCCTTTTATTTCTAGATATAATTAAGGTGAACTTTAATCACAATAGGTCGAAGAATTGGATGAATTTTCTTTCGCGCGATTTCCTTCGATATTGTGAGATAGGGATAAGAATATTCGATTTGAACCGATGCAATGTTTCTCAATGCCTCTTTTCACGATTTGTCCTTAAACTATTCTTTAATCGAAATTTACAAAGAAAATGTATAGCGCATGTAAAAAGACATTATGTTTCTACGAAGTCGTAATTCGCACATCGATAGTGTATGTCTTTTTTTCAAAAAATTAGTTATCGGAAAATTAGGTTAATAGCCTTTAGGTTTAGCAAAATTCCGAAATGAAACATATAGCTTTAAGATAAACCATCGCATATTTCGAAACAATGATAACATAGGATACCAACGTGCAATAATAAAAAATTTTTTTAATTTAATTTTTTTACAATGAGAATTTGAATTAGATATTTTTATTATTCCAAGTAGTTCAAATGTTTTTGATTGCCGTTATTAGTTACGCGAAAGCATCGAAAGCATTTGCATTGGTTGCATTGCTTATTTAATAGTAAGAAGTTGTACAGACATCGAGGTGGTCGAGCTTGATAAGCTCAACAGCTTAACTGTGCACTATTACAGTTTCTATGAAAGTTTTGCGAATTGAATTTTCAATCAAATAAGTTGCTAAACTGAAATGAAGGATCAAAGATAGACTGCGTACTTAATTAATATACATCTATGCATATCACATAATAAAAAAAATTAAAACATCTGCCATGCTTTGTATGGATATCATTTTTGCTTCCTCATAGAGGAAGCTTTGTTTTCGTGAAAAAATTTTGCTTCCATTTTGGCATTGATTTTGCTTCCTCATAGAGGAAGCTTTGTTTTTATTCTATTAAAGCATGGTTTGTATATGTATGTGCATGTTTATCTATATACAATAAATCGATAGCAAAAGTGTAAGTAAGCTAATTGTAAGTGTAATTGCTAGCAAGAAAAATAAGAATAATGTTGTTGCAATTATATTAGCCGATGAGACAGATAATAGTGCTGGATATAATAGTTCTATCCGAATAGTGTCTATCATTGTTTATTTCTAATTCTTCAAAACAAACATATATATTTTTTATTATAACGCCAAGTTAATTATGCAAATAGTGCGACATAAATTATTTTACTTCACGCTCCGAATGTCGAAACAGTCAATGTTAGAGTTTAAATTGCGGTTTTATGCTTGACCTAGTATAACTTCTTTTAGTTCATGAGCTTACCCCCCGCGCGAACATCGATTCCAAGATATAACTTGCCAACCTGTTTTTTATTCTTTGGCCTTGAAAACACATTTCTCTCAGGGCCAACGCGAGCATATCGTATCGTGTCGTGCGCGCGATACTTTGGACGATTAATATTATCCCATTTCGCTCGAAAGAGAGCCCGCGGGATTCCGGCGCCCACAAATATCAGATAGCGCCGAAAAATGTTTTATGGACGAAATTTATACCACTGCTTTCTCTTCTGCTGGGAAAAATCATCTTTCTCCGTACAATCTCGGTGCATAAATGAGCATAAATGTAGGTGTTTCTTCGTAATAAGTGATAAAGAGAAAAAATTATTATATAATAGAAACAGAAACAAATAGATCAGACAGATATACGCATAGATACCCGCACACTATTTTCTTCGAGTACCACAGCATAAAATTTTTATGAAAACCGCAGAGAAAATATCTTACCAAAGCAATATAGAAAGCTATTTTATTCAACAGTAATGTAAAATTCTTATGAAGTAAAATAAGTGCGTTATATAAGGCAAAAAATATAAACCGATTACAGTTGCGAAGGTGACGATGCTTGTATTATCATCTTGTATGGCATCCCATAGCTGAAATAAAAACAAACGGAAGCTAACATTGCATCGCATTCCTTTTCTATTAAAAAAATAAGAGTATACGAATAATGCGAAATGTAAGACGAAAGAAATTACGTGAATGCTATCCTGCATTCCCCAAATATTCCGCAATTGTAATAGCACGTTACAGGAAACTCGACAATTTTATTTACGATAACAGAAATAAAAATAATAACAAGAGCTTAGTAACGGCTATTCGATATAAACAACATTTAATATTCTGCTTTCTCGTTACCTAATCATATACATATACCGAAACAGTGAAATTGATCGAGAACAATCATCTGCTAAACGTTGCTCATACAGAAAACATAAAAGAAAGAGAATTTCGGAGAGAATTTTACTAGTTCGCGAAAATGATTTATAAAAACGAGAATAGCAATCACATGAATGAATTATTAATATCGCGTTATTACATCGTTCGCTCAAGATCGCATAGAATTTAGCATACAGTACCGGCCAAAATTATATCACTTTTAGGTTTTTTGAGCATAACTTGTTTTAAAGTGCACGGATCTCTATCAAATCATAATATGTTTTGATGGTAGGTATAGCTTACTGAACAAATAATTTTTTATCAAATAATGAATAACTTGCGAAAAATTAATTTTATTCGAAGTCTTCAAAATATGTTAAATTTAACAATAAACTTTGAATCATTATAACAAGTATAAATGTCTTGAAAATGAACAACGAATCCATAATTTATATTGTGCGATTCTAGTATTTTGTAAATTATGGATTCGTTGTTCATTTTTAAGACATTTATACTTGTTATAATGATTCAAAGTTTATTATTAAATTTAACATATTTTGGAGATTTCAAATAAAATTAATTTTTCGCAAGTTATTGTTTTCATTATTTGATGAAAAGTTATTTGTTCAGTAAGCTATACGTACCATCAAAACATGTTATGATTTGATAAAGATCCGTGCACTTTAAAACAAGTTATGCTCAAAAAACCTAAAGGTGATATAATTTTGGCAGGTACTGTATATGTACAGCAATATGTAGCAAATATGTAATTTCTCGTTCGACAATGCACGCCCTTCTACAAGTAAGTCTCACGAAAGTAACGAATTTACGATCATCGATATTTACAAAAATGCAAGCGTTATTTCGTTCTATTTGCCCAGATATTAGACAAGGAAAATCAAGAAATAAGGAATGAGAAGGGATGCGCCAAGGATACGTGGGTAGTGCATAAATCTCCCGAGGCGGCTTGATAACGTGTACTTCACGATAAATAAAGCGGAGGATAGGAGAGATTAGATTACATCGATGTACGGACTTTACGTGCTTCGGAGGTTGATGTAACTTTTGTGATGTAGACTTTAAACGATTCGATAGAGACAAATCTGATTATATACATATATAAACTTATATATAACTTTACATAGAAAAGTATTAATATAATTGCACGTATCTAGTTTCAATAAAATTTTGTGTGCATTCTTTCGTAGAAGTTAATAAAGAAGCATAGAATTTGTGAAAATTGGGTACCAGTTTACGTAGCCTCTCTGGACAGCGAAATAAACTGGTCTATCCATCTAAACCTTTCCGCTCACACATTCTGATGAAAGTTTACATGCGAGATTTTCATTGTTAAACTAGTATAGAAGTTTGACGTGTTATTGAGGAAAAAAGGACGTTACTTGTTACGTTATAAAGTAACTACGCAAGGAAACTTTTTTACGAGATATAAGACAGACAGGCGCGAGATATTGTAAACCATATAACTTTTGTTATTTTTTGAAACTGCATAAAATACTATTTTAGTTAACTGGTGAAATCTATCGGATGTTTATATTAGAAATATTTTTTTAAAGAAGAAATATTTGTTTTTCATATAATAGATATCATATATAAAATACTATAACATAAATAACATTTTTGAACATTTTTAAATCTAAATATATAATCGACTTATAGACTAGTTTTTAATGTTTCTTTTCAATATATAGATTTATTTATATATCAAATTGTTATTAAAGAAAAGTTGACTCTTCCTATAAATTTATCACAAAATCTATAGTTAAAAGAAAGCGCAAATTATATCGCCGATCATCCTCTATAAAACTGATCTATTTTGTTAGATTCATGATAATTTTGTAATATAGATTTAATTTATAGAAATAGATATAGATATTTATAGAAATTTATAGATATTAAAACAATTTTTGAAACCATTGGAATATGTGATTTCTACAAAATTATCAAATTTGCCGTTGCTCAATAAGTTTAGCGAGAATGATTATTTAAACTTTTCAAAAGCCATTAAATCTAGAATAACACCATAGAACTTTTCTATGTGCGAGATTGTCTTTCTCGTTGCGAAAACAGAGGCTTTCCACGTTTTAACAAATTTCATTAAAAAGGAAAGTTGAGGGAGTATACCAATTAAAGAGCGCGCAGTACAGTTTTTTAAAATACTACTTCCTTTATTTTATCGAGATAAAAATTTGTATATAATCTTTAATTAACTCATAGAAGATTCATTTACTTCGACCAAACTGGCAATATTTATTTAGTTGATTAGCACAACGTTTCAACCGAGATTCCGGTCCTTATCAAGGGCACATAACGTTTCATTTATCTCACAAAAACATTTCGTAAAATTCGGACAATTGTACCAGCAATAGATCAAATTGTATGAACTGAAATTTTTAATATTAACGATGTATAACATAAATTAAGATGAATATAAGTCAAAATTAATAAAATAGAGCACTTACATGCGTCGGTTAAATTTAAAACAAAAGTATATTGTTATGGTATAATATAATAAAATAAATAAGCTATTCTGATCTTTAATTAATTACATTTATTAGACATTTAACGTACAGAACCAATAACAACACTAATACAATTTAATTTTATATGATAAAATAAAGCTTATTTTGTAGATGAAATGCTTTCATAAAATTTTAATGCGTTTAACACGAACGATATAGCATATTTGATTGATTTGCAGCAATTACATAATTTATTTAATTAAAAATTACATTAAATTCGTACAGTGCAATAGAACATAGAACATGTATTCAAACCACATGTAATTAAACATCTTACTGTATTATAAAAAATTGACGCTTTTCTTATTGGTGCTTCTTTTTTTACAAAAGGATCTTTTAGCTTCATTAATTTTACAACAGGATCTTTTAGCTTCATTAATTTACGAAGCTATCTTTTAAGCATGATTACGTAATATATAATATCACTCAACCTGCAATATGTTAAAGAATGTTAAAGAAACCGTTTTGAGTGTAAAAGAATGTTTAAAAAACTAAGATTTCGAAACGAAGACATAATAATCTGATACAAAATGTCGTATGCTGTCGTTAGTTAAAATTTCCGCTGTTTCTAAATTGAGCACGATGGGGCAAGTGAATATTGCAACTCGGGAAGCATCGCCGAGATGTACGCTGCATGATTAACGACATCTCGTTTTTAACCGTCTGGATTATAAATTTACGAAGCTCGTGACATTTCCGTGAAAAGTACTTAATTGTGCTACAGTATGCTATAACTTCCTTTCTCTAAAAAAATATTGCCGTAACAGAAATACAATAACTAACAAGACATTTTACTAGATATATAAAGTAGGATGCCATGACGGTAGCTATACTTCAATTGAATAATCATTAGCTCAATATACATACATATATGTGTGTAGTTTCCTTTAAAAAATATTTAGTATTAAAATCGAATCGACGTGGAAAATTTTTTATTTATGACGCGCTTTGCCCTTTTTCTGACGTTATCGCTGTTTGCTTAAAGGACGAAAGAGGTCTTCACCCTTGAGAAAAGATCACACCTGGAGAATGCCATACAAGATAACTGCCGAGAGAATGTAGCGTGCTCAGAATAGAATGAATAAAATATGTAACAAAACGTAGAGAACGTCAAATGTGGACGATACCGACGCAAACGTGCTTCCTAAGATGATCCGTTTTCTTGTAGTATCTTTGTCAGTTATGAGATACCCACACATCCAAAATTGTCAAACTCTATTACTTTCTTTAATACATTTTAGATTATGTGTGCAAATTTTATAAGTTCAAGTATATACGTATACATAGTAGTATTTATTTATGTATAATAATACTCTTCAATATTTTTTAATACAAAAATTATGCATGATAAAATAAGCCACGAAAAATTCCATTGTTCAGTATGTATGTGATATATTTTATATTTTTATTCACTTCAAGGATGAAATAAATGATTTAAATTAATCCAATTATTCGTTTAAGCCTCGCATCTTATCAAGTGACGGCAACGCAATAGTAAAGTTTTTGTTATTTTGTCCAGGTATTTTTTCTATATACACAAGCGGAAGATTTTGAAATACCTCCTTGCTTATCATTGCTTGGAAAAGTGCCGAGAGTAAAGAGGCGACATAGGCTGTCGCGGCGAATGTATCTCATATATATCTTGCGTGCATGTATCCTGTATGTGGCGCTTATACATATATCGCAAAACAACGTAGCACATAGTATCTGAACTTGATATATATGGGTATACATTGGATCATGCACACACAATACAGTTTACATTACCTACCACGAGTCGAAGTGTATTTACACTGATTTTTATATATCCAGCTTAGTTTTGTAGATTGACGAAGAAAAGAAAGAAAAGCTAAGATTGACTTACATTGACATAGCAAACACAGCTTTGTTGCTTTGTATCTTTTTGATTGCCATAATATGTTTAATATTGAAAATTTAATAATTATATTTAATGATTATTATTAAATATTTCTCATTAAAAAAGAATTCCATTGAAAAGAATTAACATAAAATTTATTTTACAATTTATCTTTTTGTAATATAAAAAAAAATGATTCGGTAAAAGTGCAACACACACATTATATTAGAGTGGAGCGATTTGTTTGACTTTATTTTGACGCCATGTCAGACATAGATTTTCGGAAAGAGCGTAAAAAATGAATTTTGGTTAACAGAAAAAAAATTTTAATGAAAACGTACCCCTCCCCCGTAAAAATCGGTGAAAATTGAAAAATTCGCTTTAGCGCCGTTAATATCTGAAAATGTCGTATTTATTCATATTTCTTATAAAATACATAAGGTAAACGTCCCAGTGACCGGACATGTACGTATATCCGGACACTTACACAAAAAGTTATTATTATTAATCTTAAATCCTTTTTTTATTATAATATTAAAATTTAATTGTAATCTGTAAGTATTTAAAATCATAATTAAACGTTAATTAAGAAAAAATTGTAACTAACCTAAACTAACCGAACAGATATTAAAATAAAATAGAAACGAAAAATATCGAATTTTTCAACTTTCACTGATTTTTACGGGGGATGGGGGGAGTGGGGTGGGGTACGTTTTTATTTAATTTTTTTTCCTTTAACCAAAATTCATCATTTTTCACGTTCTTTCCAAAAATCCATGTCTGGCATGAGGTTCAAAAATCACTCCACTCTAATATCAATCTCAAATAATCGAGACACACGAATGTTTATCTCACTTCATTTAATGTCGCTAGCAAGTTATACGGATTCGCCTAATTGCATCGAAGATATCCCGAGAATTCGTAGGGGGACTCCGGTATGCGAGCGTGGTAGCGCGTTCGCATAATGCGGCTTCCGCGTATAATTTCGCGATACGTTATATCGCCACGACAGCTCCGCTCACTCTGATTATCCCGAAAACAACCGCAAAGATTAATCATTATGCGATATCGTCGAGATAACGTGGTATCGCCAGGCGATGCTGCATTACAGCGCCGCGCATCATGCTGCTCCATTAGATGCCCGCACGCGTGACAGATACACAACAAAATATTTATATCTGCGTGCATAGTCGATCAGCGTTAGCGAGGGAGGGATACCTCTATCCGGGCAGGAAACACCGGAATAAAGGGATTGAATGCGAGGGAGCGGAGGTGGCTCCGCTCCGAAGTGAGAGAGAGAGAGAGAGAGAGAAGGGGGTGAAAGGGGTGAAAGGGGTGGGGTGAGAGGGGGTGAGGACATGGTGAGTCGGGGTCGAGGATGAAATTCACTCGGGCGTTTCCGCGGCTTTTCGGGCTCGTCCGCTGGGTCATTGGGTCAAATCTACGGTTACATCCAAAGGAGGGAGAAGGCGAGGGGTACTAGCAGTCATATACACCGTTATACGCGTTCACAATGCAAACTTCAACCTTAGCCGCTGCCGCCGCGCCGCCACCCCCAGCTCGTTATTCGATGCGCGCCTATTTTTAGAAAGAGCCGCCCCGAGTACGAGAGAAACCGGAGAGTGAAAAGACGGTGAGGAGAAAGGAGGATAGGAGAGGGAGGGAGGGAGGGAGGAGCAGGTTGAAGTGAACGGCGAGAATGAAAGGGGTACAAAGCAGCTGCCACGAGTCGACGGCCCTCGAGACTTTAACGGCGCCCTCGGACGATCGATATTTATTGTCAATCTAAGTATTGACAATTCTTGTCGACGTATAAAGCGTTCAGTGTCAATCGTCGATCGTCTGTGACAAATTTCTGCATGTGAACAGAGCCGAGCAAAAATTTCAGAGCAAATTTATTATCGAGATTAAACGTATATTAACTTTAAACGCGTGAATAGATAACAAGAGTTGTTAGACTCTTATCTTTACTAGTTGCTAGACTCTTAATGCCAAGATATTGCTCTTATCTGTAAGCAGGAAATATTTAATAATGTAAATATCCAAACGATTATATCTCCATAATTTCATGTCTTTTTACAGTAAGCAAATAAACTTTAAAATAAATAGAAAAAAGGACTCTCGAGGATTAAAAAATTTAAATAAAGAAAACGGCTATGAGAGTCAACGCGCGGTAATTGGAGTGCAGATATATTATAATATTAAACTAGGTACATCGAATTATTAAGTGTACGTTTCGGCTCCAATTCGAGCCCTTTTCAACATATGAACAGTCCTTGATGTATCTACTTTAATATTATAATATATCTGCGCTCCAATTATCGCGCGTTGACTCTCATAGCCTATTGTTTTCTTTATTTAAAATTTTCAAATAAACTTTATCATATTCTTACTTCACTGTTATATTCCTAATTGTTATATGCATTTCGGCATTTACAATGTTCAAATTTCAAACCTGTATTTACTATTAAAACATGTAGCATGCATATTCGACATTGTCATATCTCCAAACGGTATCGTTTCTGATTAATCCGTGCATTATTCTCGTAGCTTTCTGTTGGCTATGTAAATTTCAAAGTGACGAAATAGGAGTGAGCGAGGTAGTGCGACAATTACACTCATGTACGCCGTGATGCAGATTGCTCCAAATGTTCATTCACCTGACGTGGTAGATGTTAATTCAATTCTATCCGCAAAAGAGTTCCTTCCGTTTTTAATAGAGAATACAATTAGGTATTTGCGTATTATTAATTCTACGTCGGCAAATGTGCAAGTTAATATAGATTATAATGTATTAGGTATGCGTAGACGCGCGTTATTAATTATCTTGCTATTCTTATATAAATTGGACGACAATCCATCGTATCGAATTTCTTCAAATTTTATTAAAAGCAATGAAAAGGACTGAAGGATAGTAGTGAAATGAAAGCGAGTCTAGTATGTTTCTATCTAGAATGCTTCTTTCAATTATTATCTTATTAGCCAAATGACCAATTTCGCTTAATCAAAGCGCAACAGGGGCTTTTCTCTTCCCTCGAGAGAGATTTCTTCAACCTTTTCCAATTATATCATGGAAAAAAATTAACACGTTTTTACACTCATTCTGTGTAAATTTAAAACGGAAAATATTATAATCTTTCCTATCTCTCTTATTTTAAAATAAATTTTAGTCACTGAGAATTTATTGTTTTTTCTAATTAAGTAAATTAATATACTCATTCCTTTTTATTTAGAATAATGTCCAGAGTGATAGAATATGTACACTCATTCTGAAAAAATTTACACATCATATTTCGCATTCTCACATTGTCCGAGTATATGCAGCGATATATATGCAAGGATATATGGAAATTTTTATTGATTATCGTAACAACCTCGTTAATTGCGAAAAATCGCGAATGTTAGGCATAGAATTTGTTACACGATATCTCGACCAACAGATAAATTTTTACGAAATGTTTACAGCGTGACTATTTACATCGAAAAAGACACTCTCAGAACGAATTTCATAAAGTCATAAAACTGCGAACGGCTACAATTCGTACTCTTGATAGGTCAATAGCATATTGGCAGTAATTTAACCGGAGATCGGAACAAGTTGTCGAAAACGCCGGAGGTGATTCGCGCCGCGTTACTTCCGTTGCGTTTCGACGCTGCTAGGTCATTGGGTCAAACCAACGGACATTCGCAGCAAACAAAATTGCTCCCATCGCCTGTATATAAAATGTACTCGCCAATCGTTTTCATTTATGAAGTTAGTCCGTGAATTTTTCTTTGTTTTACAAAGAAAATTCTATGTTTTACAAAGAAACTTTATAAAAGTACCTTACAATACAGTATACCATTCTTCGAATGCGGTAAATGTTGAAATCCCACGTTACTTGTGAAGAACAATTACGAATTGTTCATGCCATGATAACTTTCAAGGATTTTCTGATGTGGTAATATATATTTTTACTTTATGCATTTATTTAATAAATTTCTATAAGTAATCAACTTTTTATAATTAAAAGAATACAAAATATATATAAAATCGTTTTGATACCGGACTGTAGAATTAAATTTTCTTCCAAAAATCTAAAAGAGATTAGAAAAACGGTTTATTTACACGCATATAATCGAAAAAGATTTTATTGCATTGAAATTTCTTTAGAATGTTTTTAACATAGAAACATTCTAAAATTCGTTAAGAGTAAATGCTCAAATAAGAAGAGCTTCTTTGAGATAAAAATCTAAAAATGGGCACGGAAGAAACCGAAGCGGAAGACGCGCATCGAAAATCTAGGTGAGAGGAACTTACTGTTCCTCGACGCACTGTTCCTTACGTATGTGTATATCTGTGGGTGCGCACGGAAACAGCGAGGGAGAGTTTAAATTTGCATCGAGAATACTCGAAACGAGAACAGAATCTATCTTGCGCGACGTCGAACCTAGGCTACTCAGGTGAATAATTGACGGGAACGTAAATTTGCAAAACTCGGCCCGCAATAACTTTACGTTTAGTGTTACTCGACAACGTGGAATAACATAAATAATAGGACTTTCCTAGCTAGGTTTTTTACCCTTTTGAAAGGAGCTAACATTTTTACCATTTTGAAGGGAGTTACATTTTTAACATTTTGACGTTTACGTAGATAATACTGCATGCATTACATAAATAAATTTACATAGTTTCTATAAAGAAATGAAATTAAAATTGCATAATTTAATACAACTTCCTTTTTTGCATTTCTGCTCGTATTAAATTGTGGGTACTCCGAATCGATTATAATTATTTTTATACTTTCTTCAAATACAGCAAAACCATGTGATGACAAAAAGAAATACGTTATATAAAATGAAATTGAATATTATTGCTTTAGCGATTTCTCTATTTCTGACTCTGAACGCGATATAAAAAGATAATCTTATTTATTGAACTTTCTTTTTCCGTATGAAAGCTCTTGACCTCCCGCACAGCAAAAGCTACTCAATAATAGATAAAGATAACGGGATTATTCAATTTCTACTGACCAGGTAACCTTTTTCAATCACCTATTTTAAGACTTGTGTATCACTATGTACATTTGATTTAAAATTTAACAATATTAAAATTTAAACTCATGTATTTTCTTATAATTATAAAGATGAGGCCATAACATAAAGATAAAGTTTTTAAACAGCGAAATTAATTCTATGTATATCGCGGTAATTGGAAATGGCCAATTATCTGTGCTTGTAAAAATTCGCTAGCGTGAAAATTTCGTTTCGTTGATATTTAAAAATTATGATGCTGCGGCGCTAAAAATGCCTACAATTAACTCGAACGCGGTCAGCGTATATGAAAAGCGATGGTGCTTGCAGCGGAACATGTGTATAATTATCCGGCTTCACTATTTTAACTTCACCGAGATACACTCTTCGATCGCATTTAAAAGTTTTTCCAGCGTTTTGTATTATACATTTATAACAATATTACGCAATACGTGGATAAAATTGTACAGATTATAATTGGTAGATACAAAAGGTATAAATTAACTTAAAATTTTATGTAAAACTCATTATTTTCACGTAATACATATTGATTTTTCATATTTGCATCAAATGGAATATGACCACTTCGATATAACCTATTCGATATTCATTTGGTGCTTATAATAGAATAAAAAAGAAAAATGATGAAAAAGGTTATAATAAATGATAAATTGATTCTAAAAAATTTATCACGTTATAACTTTATACAAAAATATTAATAAAATAACGATTTTAATATATCATTTTAATATACATCGTTTATTTGCAATATATTCATTCAATGATTGTTTATAAAATGCTATTTTAGAAATCTTGTATTTGTAGAATTTTTCTTGGCAAAAATTATTTAAATATATATCCGTAAAACGTAATTTGTCAATACAAAAATCTTCTCACAAAAGACTATAGAGGCAAAAGACAGAGAGAAGATAGACAATAGTTCGGTGATGTCGTCACCTTATTGAAATCGTCGAGGCGATCATCCTCCAACTTGACATAAATTCTTCTTCTATAGATCTTATACTATTTTTGATTCCACAGAAATACGAATAACAGTCGGAGGGTGAATGAAAATGGGTACAGCTAGAGGCAAAAGCGATGTTTGACGATTGAGTCTGATTGTAAGTGTGAATTTATATTGATGGAATATAAAACCCGCGATTTAAAAGAAATATTATATCCAGCAAGTCTTACTGCAAAAATTCGCGTTACATGAGTTCTACTGATTATAAATAGATTATTGAGAGAAAGGATAGTGATATATAAATCTAATAAATAAATAGTACATTATAATTTTATAACTAATTATTTTTTAGACATGCATATACATATTTCTATCTTTTATGTTATAAAAATTTTTATTTTTCTATATATTTTAAATTAAATCAAATTATTGTAATTCTCTTCATTCTCGAAATCTTTCCAAGATACTTAGATTCTTGTTCTCACTGTACAATTTAATGTTAAATGAGAGTATTTCAAATGTTTGCAAGATGTTATACGGACTCGACGTAAACGAAGGCGTCTCCGTATACAGACTGTACACAAGTACGATATTAAAAAATTTGTACAGACTCCCAAATTTTATTTTGCAAAGTATCATTTCATCGACATTATCATGTTTTTTCAACACGCGATACCGCAGTGTCTCCGCAGCGAACATAAATTGAGATCGTTCCCCTATACTTTTTCCTTGAACTCGTTGCAATAGTGAAACCTCGAAATAGGCGATGGACGCATACATAACACTCCTGCTATAGCTGCGTCGTAAAATCGGTCCGGCGCGATCTTCTTGAAATTTTCAATACCCTGCACCAATCTTATCTAATAAAAAAAGAAAGTACACATTCTTTAAAAATGTCGACATCCAATGCCTCCTAAAAACGATATTCTACACCATTATTCGCATAATTTCGTGAAATGTATAGTATACAATGTTTTGCATTTTAAAGGTCTCGAAGAAAAATAAGTGTTTTTATAAGATAAAAAAGATTTTTTAAATAATTTACAATTCTATTTAGCTTCTATCGATGAAAATTATTCATATGATGAACCGAATATGTAAACAGTTTAGAGAAGAAAGAAATAAGGCATGAAATAGTACTGTGCAAAGTTTGTCGCGTACACCATAACAGGGATAAAATATGGCAGCTGTACGTTGAAATATGCATTCGTCGTATTACCAGACTCGACCCTAAAACTGCAGAGGATCACGACCGGATTTATTATTGAAGCAGTCATGCACGTGGGCCGAATTTAAGGATAAATAACTGTAAAAGACATTCGTATTTGATTTAATATTAATACACAATTTTTGTCTTGTGTTCATATTTTCAAAATTTTTATAAACACGGAAAGATTCGTAAAAGGAAGATTTATCTGGACGCGTATTTAATAATTTTTTTTTATTCTTAAAGAAAAACGCTTTGAGAAAATATTCATTACTAGTTTTCAAACGCATCCTGTATTTGAAATAACACATAATGAATATAACACTAGTAAAGTATGTTGAATAGTTAAATGTTAAATGGTTGTATTAAAAGTATTAAAAGTCTTGAAAGTATGAATCACTTATTATGATGTATTTAAATGTAGATATTCAACTTCTGTCAGAAGAGATTTTCTTAAGGTCGCAATGACCCTGAAGAATAGCCGGACCGCTTATCCACATTTGCAATCAGCGGTATATATTGTAATTATATTAGTTGCGACAACTTAATTGTAGCAATCGGTGACTGTATGTACAGTCGAACACACAGATCTATGCAAACGCGTGATTTCGATCACATCTTATCAACCTTCTACGATCTGTACAAGTTTCGTTAGCGTTTCGACATGCTTCTCGAGGCAGCCTTGACGGTGGTCGACGTTGACAAGGAGAATTCGCGTCCCGACGCACATTAAGAAGAACGAAGTAAGCGACAACACGCGATCCGCGCGTCCCAGCGATAAATCATCCCTAATCGTTGCAATTTTACGACGGTGGGATAGGGGATGCCCGCAGAGAGGTACTGCGTGCCGCTCCCGATAAAGCGCGAGAGAAACCTTCGGGAAAAGTCTTTGCGAGGGGACGACGTCGCGTGCGACGAAAATCCCTGTATCAAGAAAAGCAACGTATTTAGAAGCTTGCGATATGCTCGAATCGATCGAAATCGAACGGAATGCGGCACGAAACGCGCTGAAATATCTACAACACTTAAAAATTTTTTTTAAATTAAAAAGTTATAATTGTAATTAAAGATAGTTTAACGTGTGTAGCAATTTTTAATAGATATTTTTTGAAACTAAAAAGATTAATTTATAAATTTAATCAATCTTTACACTTTAAAAATAATTTTGAATTTAAAAGATGGATAATTACTAATTATATCAAATTCCTTAATTTAATTGTAATGAGAGATCTTTTTGAATATATCGGTTGTCGTTTGCTTTAGTATCTGTATGGAATATTGGACATTTTTTTAAATCACGAAGTATACTACAGATAAAATTTGGATATATGTCTCTATTCGGCGATCTTCTTTGTGATGAAACACGAATGATATATTTTTCAACCTCATCTTTAGATTGCGCATATTCGCTTGTAATATAACTTAATCAAGTTTTGTTATCATAAAGCTCGAGAGAATTAATGTTTATGTAGACTGGCTGCGTATCCATATACAGTGCTCGCTGCACAATGAAGTTTCAGCTAGGTACTTGTCTATAATATGTATTTTCTGTATTAATTATCATAGCTCTGTGTATGAACACAGATTTCAAAATATTTTATGAGAGTAGGATATTTTTATAGATATTTTTATATCTAGCATATATTCCAAATTCTTATACACATAGGAACTTCATACATATGTATATATACATATGTATATAAATAAAATTGTAATAAAAATTATAATGTATATATAATATACATAATATATACATCAGTATTGATTTTGCGATATAAATTTTTCGAGTTTTTTAATAATTAATAGTCATTTTCAAAAGCATCTAAAAATTATAAAAATATAATACTTTTTAATGTGATAATTTTATATAAAATATATAATAATATTGAAGATAACGCATTGCATGGGATAAAGTTGCTTCTACACACGGAAAGAACGGTTTTGCTGAAGTATCTAAAAATTTGGCCAGATACAGATCTGAAAATAATTTTGTTAGACTATCAAGAGTAACTACGTGGGACGCTCAAACATGATAATAATGCTACAAAAAGTTTTGATATTCCAGCAACTATTTTGGGCCTACATAATTCTTTTAATGGTCTAACAAAATTATTTTTAGATCTGTATCTGGCCAAATTTTTAAATATTTTAGCAAAACCATTCTTTCCGTGCAATTGCCTAAAAAATAATATATGTTATGAACATTCTCAACGTTGTATTTGCATTTTTGGTATCATAATTCTTAATCACAAAATGAAATCACAAGAGAAGACTTGGAGTTACAAGTGCTGCGACATTTTACAAGCAATTTCTTCGCACCTGCGTCGCTCTCGGAAAAACATGAAATTTGCATTTTCGAAGATGTAGCTGTCACTGTCTCGCACGATCATATATATTAAAGCAGAAGTGTGTGTGTCCTACCTCCGCCGTACTATTTCTTCTCTCTCTCTCTCTCTGTGCGAGTAGATTAACCGCGATTTACATCATATAGATGCGATGTCACAGATGTATCTGGACTGTGAATAAAAATAAAAAAATTACGGCTTGGATTTTGCAATCTGTGTGACAAGATGTACAAGTTCGGAGTTTTTTATCGAATAAATCCTATATATGTGAATACAATAAGAGGAGCGGAATCTGTCTGAATCTTATTAGTCAGAGATCGTTGAAAAAGGAGTAGTGGCGTGATGATTTTATCGTTAGAATATCTTCTGAAAAGCATGTTAAAATTTGACGCATGAAGGAACTTTTATTATTAAATCTTTTTATATACCTACTTATATGCACGTATAGATGAATACATATTCAAACAAGTTTTTTACATCAAAAGACAATGCATGTAAGATTCACTCTAGATATGATTTTATGTTTAAAGCCGACAATCGTACAGGCTCAATTCACATTAGCTCTGAATAAATAACAGCTTAAAAATATTAATAATTAATAACGTTTCTTTTAACATTTGAATGTGAATCTTGTTGTATAAAGTGATTACGGTTTTTGGCGAATTTCATCGCGCGCATTTATTTCGCTCTGTCGACGCACTACGACGTCATCGCCACCGCAAGTTTCTATACCCTCTTTATAGTCGTGATATATTAAATCGAGCACAAGCGTTTTGTAGAGGAGAGCCGCGCTCGAATTGGGACGCCGTCTCGATTCGTGCAATCCGCAGACGTGTGGCTCCGTCGTCGTAATAACGCACCGGATACAAAAGGAAGTGGCAGCGTTTTCGGTGCCGGGGTTCCGTTATGCGATCGACTTCGCCTCGTGACTTAATACCATCTTATTTTTGAACTTTTCCGCTTCACGCGATGAAAAATTATGTCACGATGACGTGTGATAGAGCTTAAGGAAAATCAAATAGACATTGTATTAAAATTGTTGATCGTAAAAAAGTATTGATTTTCTTTATTATTGTTTATGCGATAGGGAATCTCTGTGAAAGCTCGAGTGTTCTATTTTTTTAAATGTAAAACATCGATAAAAATGAAGAAAACAGTAAAATATAGTTTCATTGAGAGGAAAATATAATATTTGAAGCAGAGCTTTCGAAATTTTTATATAACTATTGTGATTATTCCTATGCAGATGGCATTAAATATTTTTTCTTAAGGATAATTTTGAAATGTGGTCATATGTAAAGAAAATAGCATTTTGCTTAGACTATTATAATATGAAAGGCGAGCAATTATACGAAGCAATTTAACGTAGGTAATGAAAGGTTATTACGCTAGAAATTCATTTATTCATATATACGTCGTATATAATATACGTAATGAGATAATCTGGCAAAAATGACGGTTAATTTCATAATCTCGCGGAGAACTTAATACTCATCAAATATGTATAATCCGCCGCCACAGTAATATATATCATCCCTTTTCTCTGTTCCCAAGTTTTGAGCAATAATTCATGCAAAGTATATATATATATATATATATATATATGTATATATATATATATATAGTTACTTTCCAAAAGCAACACATATCATACGATGTCGTATTTCATACAAGTTTACAATATTACTTTTATTATTATATGTTATTTTCTCCGTCACAATTTTCAACATTGTTGATTTTATCTATAATAATAATAACCATCTTCAATAATTAATAATTTATAGTGCAATGTAATGTGATTATATTATGTGAATGCTGAATAATATAAGTGCTTATAATAGCCTTCTATTAAGAAATCCTTCCGTATTTAGGATGCTATTAATCGTGTCCTAGAAATAGTAAAGTATAATAGTTTGCGTGTTACTGTGCGTTGCTTTATGCAATCATATTGCTTATATATGTATGCATATATATATATATATATATATATATATATATATATATATATAAGCAATATGACTGCTTTGTAAAATATTATGCTATTTTATATATATACTCATATGTAAAACATTCATATATATATATATATAAAATAACATAATGTTTTACAAAGCCCTTATTATGCTAATAGAAAATATAATTATGGCGCATTGCGTTTGCGAGAGGATACGATAATAAGCCATTTAAATATTTCCAACGAAATCACTTTTCGTGTCTTTGAAGTATGATTTTTAGAAAATCCTTGTACGAGAAAGAAAGGCCGACTCGTCGGCTATAATTAGATAAATGCGTGTCAACACGAAAGACAGGGCTGAAAAATATCAGAGAGAATATTATTGTAATGATTTATTTTTCAACATTTTTATATATTTATATATTTTTGTATATTCATATATTATATATTCATTTTATATTATCAATTTGGACGAGACGATATATATATATGCATGTGAATATTTGAACAAAGTTCAGTAATATCGGTACATATTCAAGAATCCTTGAATAAACATTTCTGAATACGATGTCAGTTAATTGATACTATCGAATGTTTTTAATTGACCTGTTACCACGTTGTTAAATTAATTTATTTTTTATATAGAAGTTGATTACATCTGATCAAATTACATTGGAAGATCTGTCTTTTTAAATTATTTTGATTTGTTGTAATATAACGAGATTGTATCGCGTAATTAGAATACATATAAACATAACTGCATAAAAAATTGATATTTCTTTCACGAATGCATTTCGATGCAGCTGAAGCGCATATGAATTCATTCCTAGTACATACATCGTGTACATGCACATCTTGGATAAAAAATTTATGCAATAACATCCGACGAGATAGATGAAAGTATTGATACTTTATTCGTTATTAAAGTTATTCGTAGATTGAAGAATTTTTATTTATGAACAAAACTTTCTATTTATGATTAAAATATTTGTCTCGATTATTACAAAAATTTGATTTCGCGCAACAACGTCCTTCAGATATCGAACAATTCATTCGCAGAGGTGTCACGAATTATCATGTCAAGTCCATCTTGATACTAAGGACTTGAGCGTTTGAGAGCCGCCGTCGCGGGCGGAGGCTCGTCCAGCGCAATGCAAAAACTCAGCTGTTGTATGTTAAGACCAACTGTAAGCGCATGCAAGTATACTAGCTGCACCTTGACCCGATCTAACTTCGGTCGCGAGAGTTACTCGCGTGCGAATCAAGATTAAGTAAGGTCGGCCTGACCTTACTTGCTGCCGACCATCAGACACGATCACCACGTGCGTAATCGTTTTCTGAAGAGGTAGAGCTTACCATCTTAACAATTAGCGACTGATAAGGCTCGCTCGCATTTTTTCCGCACGATAAAGAACGAGATTACGATATGGCAATCGGATTAATGCGCTTGACGCATTTCTTAAGATAATTATGTAGTATGTTTAACTTAATTTATAAATATGATATATATCCATCACACAAAATTTTAAAATTATCATAATTATTATATTACTGATGAATTTGATATCGTATAAAATATTGTGACATAATATTTCGTTTCAAGCTTTTGCATTCTATTTTGTGATTTAGCTTTCAAAAACGTTATATTTTGTAAAATTTTTAAAAGGAATTTGCCACGAAGTATCATTTGTCACCATTAAAAAACTTAAAGAACATAATAGCTAATTAGTCCACGTATAAAACTAATTAGTTATACGTGGACTTTGATTCGCAGATGATGTTCATTATTATCCCATCCAAACGTTAAACGTTGATGTTTAATGTTATGTACATCAGTGAAATTGCTACAAACGTGATAGTGTCGTTATGAGTTGGAATGTCGCATCGCTTATGCACTTCAATCAAACGATAGATGACTCATGTACACACGATCGTTAGAACTATGAAATACCGATTATGTTTTTTTGTGATAGCGACTAAAGGGTTAACACCGTCTGGCCTTTCGCGCGGCAATTTTACGTAGGCGTCATAAATGTGGTTCCTTTGTGTGATCTCTTTTAATTGCATTTAAGAAATTACATGCCTTCGATCGAGCCATTCCATCAGAATGTCCGAATTTGTTTCGCAAGAAAATTAAACGCAAACTACTATCTGTAATTTCCGCTATAATGTTTTTTTAAAATTTATTCTTTTTCAATTAATCTCGTTACTTTATTTTTAAGCATTTTTTATCCATAGCATGCATGGTATATAGATTACACGTTCTTTTAGTCATCAGATTCTTTGATCAATACAGAGTATCATGGAATCAATTTTTCCTCAAAGAAAATGTAGTTCTAAGATGGATAGAAGTTAATATAAGATATCTTACAATCCCCTAAGACAATGTAATATTCAGCGCTGAGAGCGAAGAGAAATCTTTTCTTTTATAAGACCGCAGCATGACGTACATTTTGATAAAACTTGATGTAAGTTGCAAGCAATGTGATTCAAATAAAATATTTTTTTCAAGACTTGCGTCGCTGTATTTTTCTCAAAATTATTAGAATAATGAAGCACTTAATAAATTATTATATTAATATTTTTAGTGGCCTTTTTTTAATACTACAAACATTAGTCGCATATTTAGCATTTATTTGTAGTGAAATAACGTTTACATAAGACGATAATTTTACTCATTAATTTGATTTATTTTCGGATAAAGCACCTCGAAGATCAAAGTTCAAACAACATTATACCACGCAAGAGCAGCCACAATCATAAAGAAGGGTAAATCCATCAAGAGATTACTCTGGCAAGTTGGTGTATTTTGTGTTTGTTTAAATCACGGGAAATTATCTGATTTACTACATTAACGTTAGAAACGCGAAGTCAGGTTTTCGTGACTAATAGAACTCAACATTTTTCCAGCGAAACACTGGATATTTCCACGTAATAAATTTCCATGTGTTTAAGTACTAAGGATTCACTTGGGAAAAATTATAGTTCAACTATCTGGTAATATGTATTTCTCTCGGAAGACAAGATAGTACCACGTAATTTGTCGTACTTGTTTACGTGTCCTGACCTAACACATTTCACAAGACTACAAATGGACTCGGGATTGCCGGCCAAAGTATCATGCAATTTTTCCAATAATGCAACGAAGCAACTCTTGTTCGCACTTTAGATCTTGTAACGTTGCCCGGTTGCCTTGGCGCTTATTATCGTGGTTCCGTCGGAATTCGTTTTAAAACTTGCAAAGTGTGTATTTTCGTGGAATCCAATATGCATCGCAGCGCGACGCATCGTTGTATCGACAAATTCGCGGATGCGCATATATATATATATATATAGTACTTCTCTTTAAAAATCCCAAAATTCGATATATTGTTATTACTAAAATGGAGTATACATCTTTCTAAAAATTACATTGGAATGGAAGAGATATATAGTTGATATATTTTCCTTTACATTTTAATTATTTATTATATGATATATTTTCTGTCGCGCTAATTAAGATAGATGATGCTATCTTCTCTATTTTTAGTAAATAAATCTTATTAAATAACTCTAAGCCCGCACAAAATCTCTTACATAACTTTAATAACTTTAATATTTGTCACAGAAGAGATTTTTGTTTTGACTCAACTGGCCAGTTCTTAATTTAAATTAATATATCG
>NJRQ01000024.1:922500-949428 GCA_003063805.1 Aphaenogaster ashmeadi | reverse complement strand
CGTCGCGATTCGCGATATATTATAATATTAATTTAAATTAAGAACTGGCCAGTTGAGTCGAAACAAAAATCTCTTCTGTGGTTTGATATTTACTGGCGAATAATATTCTATCTCTTGTTTAATATTTGTATTTTTTAGAATATGTTTTTAAAGATTATCCTATAATATTTTTTAAATAAACGATATTCTCTCTTACATCATTCTGTGCAAGAGAAATCTTATGAAATGCTTCTAATAAAATAGTTTCGTAATCCATCTCTCATTCGAAAGAAATAGAATTTGTATCTAGGGTTGAAAAGGGCAGCGGGCTATAAATTCATCTTCAGATTTACAAGAGGGTTACAAAAGTCGTTCTAGATTAATGGCTCGTACAAACACGGATTAGTGACATGTAGTACGAAAATTTCTCTGTTCGGTATGACTACCCAGGAAATTCTGGGAGACGTTCTATTCTATCTTATGCATGTCGAGTAATGGCGAGAGAAAAAGGCTAGAAAATCTAGATAGTAGCTACGTCGGATACTTTTATCGGACAGCGTTACTAATGGATTGGTATCATGTTCTGCCATTTGCCCGTAAAACGTTAGTATTGGATGGATATTCACGCGCATATTATTTCTACGTCAAAGCAACTACAAGGATAAGATTTATGTTTTATCAGCGCCTTGAATATTTCGCATAAAAGAAGTAAACTGCGTTGTTGAAAGATCCGTTCCCGTTTTAACTTGGAAAATAAATAACAAAATCTTTCTTTTTAGACGTATATTCAATCTTTTAAGATCCTCACGATATCAATAATATTTGTATCGAGTTGTACGATAAACTTTGTATAAAATTTTCAAAAAAATTTTAATTTCTGTACTTTCTGGGAAGTACAAATGACTGAATTATATGAGATATTTCGTGGGAATAGATTAATAAATCACGGAATATAGATTCTCCTTTTTCATCGAATTAGCTAACGGAAATCGGCAATCGCGACAGTGCGACGCGTTGCTCGAAGGCAATAGACCCTTCGAAGCGCTCTTGTGCCGGCCGCCGCCTCGTTACTTCTTTAATTCTTCGAAAATTCTCCGTTCAGCTTGAAATTTATCTCATGCTCGAAAGTTGCTCGACGCGACGGCGTCGGAGTTTTGAGCCACTATCCATTCGTAGTCTAAATCTTTTTAATGCGTTTCATCGATCCGCCTGGTCCGGAGTGGTTCACGGAGCGAACTTCGATTCTCTTCGTCGTATCATTCGTCTCAATTAACTTCCTCTCGGGATCGTAGCAGCATTAATTGGTCTGAAATCGTCCGTCGTAGTTCCGCAATTTTTCTACGCTCTGTTTCTCTCTTTCTGTTCCTTTCTTTCCAAAATAAACCGCTTCAATACGCTAACACGTAAAAATTTTATACATTGATGTTATCTTCTCTATTTTCTCGGATGTAATTCAATCGGAGTTAGCACAGAAACGAATCACACGCGATGCAACTCTAAATAAAAAAAAGCAATATCATATTTCACATCTTAGTTTTTGCTCCTAATAAATTCTTGTAATTCATTCATATGTAAAGTACCTAATAAATACTGAACTACGTATATCGTATATCATATCGCGTGAAAGTAACATGCGTCGTAAAGTTCAATTATAACTACGTCGACAATCTGATCGATCGATTGCAAGATTACATGCAAGCGTTTTAATTCGTCGTCTTATCTGACTTCAGTGTATTTTCACAAATATTTCTTTTTATTTCTTCAAGATTATTTTTTGAAAGTACAGCAATAATATTTTACGTTTTTATATGCAATGTATTTGATATATTACTGGTATTTGGTATATTAAATGTATTTTTTATATACTCGTGCAAAATATGCTACAAAAATACACGACTTTTTTCAATTTATTGCTAACGTGGACTTTATCGGTAGATGAAAGGTGATTCAATAAGTCTGAAACATCCTCTAATTTTCGATGTCACTTATTCGTGTCTATTACACACATACACACACACACATTCTCTCTCTCTCTCTCTCTGTTTCTACCTGCATTTTTTCTATCTCGATCCAATGTCCAAACGAAGGGTACGGCTTTACGGAAAAAAGAAAAGATGTTGGTTGCATTTCATTGGCCTCTAAGTAGAAAAGTCCATTAAAAGCATACGCGTCTATGACTTGCGTCGGCGTTTACTTGGATGGCGTAACGTCACCACTGTGAAAGGAACGACCACATTCGTTCCATTACGAATATTCTTCACTATTTTGCAGAGTTTTTCCAAAGTTAATTTTGATTGATCTGGATATTACTCACGCCGCGCCAGCGCGGCGCGAGTATAATTCGGATCAAAGTAAGCCAAATTCTTATATTCTTTATATCGTGTTTAAAATGAAATCATACCAATTCTGTAAACGGTGGTGATAACAAATAGAGGATATGATAGATAATAATAAAAGATAAATAAGTATATTTTTTGTATATTCTTAGCTAGTCAGTACGATAACAAAACTGTAGTGAAAATATTATTTAGAATACAAAAATAAGAATAGCTGTCGATATTCTTAATCTTTATTACATTTCTGCATCAATAATTTTCACGATTAATATATTGAAATATATAACAGTCTAGCTTTTCAACGGAAATTTAGTTAATCGGCGACAATCGGTGCTTGAGATAAATACACAGACCGCATATATGCACCATATACCATAAAGATCTCTTTTCATTGATGTAAATTTAACGGGGACAGGCAATGAGGCAACAAATTAGGTAATAATAATTTCCATGAAGTTCAGTGATTACTGATCTTGGCACATATCACTACACACAGCGGCATTCTGGAAGGTATACCTACATACATCTCAAGACGATATTACTACGCGCAACAACTTTATAGCACGAATTATTAATTAATAAATGCATAAAGCTCAGGGGTGCCACATGCTGTTAGATTGGTGGTAATCGGGGCTTGTTACATCGAAATTTATCGCGCATAACACTGCGAAAATGCACTCTCATGTTTAATGCATAACAAGTATTCGCGGCCAATCTCTGTCTCCCCCTATATGTCCCGAAGTAACGATGATTCGTCTACTCGGTGATGGCACGAGTATCGATCACACAAGATGATTAAGTATAAATGTAACTAAAGTTGCGAGATCGCATTACATCTGGTGCACTGCAAAACAAAAGTATAAATGCAATCTGTAATATAATTTATAATTAAAAATAATCACATTTACTGATATTAACAGAACGTCAACAATGAGAGAGAGAGAGAGAGAGAGAGAGAGAGAGAGAGAGAGAGAGAGAGAGAGAGAGAGGGAGGGAGGGAGAGAGAGAGAGAGAGAATATAAGATGTACAATTTCCATAAACATATTTTCTTTTGCATAAAGTGCCGTAGAATATTCTATTTAAAACATTTACGCTCAGGCATACGTCGTTAGGAATCCTATTACTTTGTACCCTTGTTTACACGAGCCGGAAGGAAATATTTGCAATGCGGCGATAAAACATAGCGACGTGACTACTGGTAATTAATTATCAACTAGCGGCGAAAAACGATCTATCACCGAGAGTTCGTAATTACAATGAACCACGGTTATTTCGTGATTCTGAAAGAATTCACGGCAATAAATTGGGGTTCTTGGCTTTCACTGTAAAACTTTTTAACAGAAAATGGTAAGTTTTAAAGAAGAAGTAACATTTTTATGAAAAAGTTTCAGTATACATACAAGATTATATAATGATTTTTAATAAACTCAATTTTAGTAATTATTCAATGGTGTTATTTATTGGATACATGCGATTTGTGGATTGTATCAAAATCGTTGCAAATTACCAAATAAAATGAAAATTTGTTATATGTATAATATATTAAATGAATAAAACCTATGGAGAGATAAGCGAATATAATTATTTATTTATATAGACAATTTCATTATACGTATATATACTAAAGTAAAGTTTGTTTTATTATTATGTAATCAAGAAAAAGCAAGACAAATTAATAAATGCAAAACTTAAAGCTCACAAATGAATCTTGTATGATGGTTATAAATTTTTGCTTTACATCTTTCAAGCTCACATACATATTTATGGAGTTCTGTACCTTTCCAAAATCGAATTTAATACTTTAATACTTATTATATTTTGTATAAGGTACATATATTTATTATTAATAATATTTTCTATTATATTTTAAACATTATATTTTTTTTATTACATTATATTAAATAATTGATAATATGTCATTTAAATAGATAATAATCTATTAAACAAACAGTTCTACACAATCTTAGTAATACTTCATAAGATAACAATAATAAATTATTTCAATAAACAAATATTTTTTCTCTTTGATTTTCATATATTTCTGTGGTAAATTTATTTTTGCACATTAAACAACTGCACTACGAAGGTGCGGTCGTGTGGGCCATTGTCGCATAAAATCTACATTAATGCGATTAACTAAATCTCGTTGGGAATTCTCGTTCCGACAATAAGGAAGAAGATACTTGGGAGAAAGGGGGAAGAGGTCGACGATGTTACAAGAAGGCACTTTTGATCGAGTATCCTCTCGAAAGCACTCCGTAAAATCGTTGAAAGCTTCGACCAGTCTGTGCTGCGGATATTACAGGCACACCCGGTACGTTACAGACACATACACATACACACTGTATACATAGGAACAATATATACTATTTCACAGCGTTGAATGCAACAGGATCTACTTCAGAGATCATACGCTCGGAAGAGTACATCCGACTCCCTGTGAGAGAACCCGGAAAAGAATGGGAATGGCGGATAGAAATATAGCCTCGAGAGGAGAAGGGGATTTGGACAGTTTCATATTTGTTACTTAACCAGCTTATTTCGAAAATGTTTCGAGCCTTGATATACGATGTTTATTAACGATCGGCAAAAGATATCCTTTTTTTTTAATTACCCTTTTTTAAGCTCCGATATTTTTCGTTGTAGCAATATCGTTTAAGGTTTTGACGGGAAGGTTTTGAATTGTCCTACAGACTTGGTCTGTCTCGCACGATTATAATACGTGGTTTTAATTAAATTAATAAGTTCTATGACTGATGTTTAATTAGCTTTGTGATAATTATTGCTCAAGTCTTTATATTACATGTACATTAACCAAATTCAGCATTGTAAATCAATGCTATAATTCGAATACGTTCTCGTTTGTATTTAATAGTTTGTCAGAAGAAATAGAAAAAGAGATTGCCTACGTTTCTATCTTGCAAGCATAATTTCCGATTTTATTTCAATGCTGACGCATGCATTGTAAAGTTCAAACGTAAAGCTTTCACGTAAAACGTTCGTTGTTCAATGGTCATTTGTCGTAGCATCGCGACGATGTTGACTGCAGCGTCGATTGTCAGCGAATGAGTATCCGTGTGCTTTATAGCCAGATCGTTAGACGATCGTTTTCGTTTAAGATTTAAGAGATACCTGGTGAAATAATGATCGGGTCCTCGCTCGTTGTCGTCACAATTCTTCTTGCAACGTTCTCGAATTCCTGCGTCGCGATATTACGACATATAGCATATAGAGCTGTTAAATTTTATGAACCCTTCTTGCACATCCACGTCGCATTAAGTAAGCGTTTGCGAAACTGGGGTATTTAATCACCATCATCCACAACGTTTTTACGCGCTTTTACATGCGCCTTATCTTATGTTGATTGTGATTCAAATTATTATCGCGATAATAATTTTAATCACAATAATAATTAATCAAAGTAAATTATATTCGACGACAACTGGCTAAATTGATTAATTAGAAATATTCTTACAACGTTAGCGACCACGGGTTTTGGTTCATTTAACGAGCAGAATTTTAATAATTTTTGTTGCTAATAAGCATCTATAAGATCTTCCCTTCCCCGAAAACTGTAAAGAAATTATTGCGAAAAATATTACCTCAGCCAGGATTTGAACCTGGACCTCCCTACACTCCGGGCGGGCATCGTAATAATTGTAATTGTTGCACGGTATATGGCACAATAATTACGATACAGTGATTATTAACGTTGACTACGGCGATATACATAATAGTGAGTGTATAATGCAATAAGTTATTTTAAGTCATCATATTATAAATCGATACAATGATTAATTATGATTGCCATATTGACTATAATTTTATTATACGCATTTGATAAAATAAGAGATTTCTTCTGAACAGAAAAGATTTGTTTTCTCTCGCCGTTTACAGAATACATTTGATGTGGATTTTTATTGTCATTGGCAAATAAATCGACGCTCGTTGAATGCAATGACTAATTGGATAAGTACGGTAAAGCGTGGTTCGCCTTCTATTCTTCGTCCTATTTTATTGCTTTCACGAAAATGCGTTATTACAGGTCCGAGCACGCTGTATCTCCGTTGTTAATTCCCGCTCATAATTTATCGAGGAACTTTAAATGAACTCCGGCGCACATTGAAAAACTTGTGGGACACCCATTAGCCGAGTAATGTAGATTTATGCAAGAGAGAAGAGAGAGAGAGAGAGAGAGAGAGAGAGAGAGAGAGAGAGAGAGAGAGAGAGATTTGGTCTATCATAAAACATTTCACAATATTAATATAATGTTGAAAAAATGCACACTATATAAAATCACAATTTGCAAAGTTAAAATAAAAAGAGATTTGATAGATAAATATATATACAGTAAGTGCTAAACGATACACGAGAAAATCGTGAACGAAAGGTATTGTCCGACTCAAAGATAAAAAGCGAGATGAGGAGAAATGTATGTTTTTGAGTCACGTTTTATTATGTAGGAGAATAATGCCCTGTTCTTTCTTCTTTCTGTTCAGCCGACAGCAGTTTTCTACTAGCAAACGCCCAGATCGTCGATTTCCCGATCGTCTATTGCAACGAGAGCTTCGTCAAGATATCCGGCTACAATCGTGCCGAGGTACGAGTACTATATATTTGATATTACAGATACTTGATTTGTGCTTTCTTCAACCTTTTCATTCTTACCTTTTCGATATTACTGCGATAGCACTTGCATATAATTGTATTTACATGACACAATCGCATAATGCATGAAATGTACTTTACACATAAATTTATACATTGTGTATTAATTAATTAATTAGTTAATTACATATGCCAAGCGTCACAAATGTATTTAATTTGTCAGATATTCATTTAATTCATTAAATACAATGGACCGCCAATTATCTGGACATTGATTTTCTACAACAGTTTGAACATTAAATAGGAATATCATATAATAATTTATATATTGCAATTATATTAAAAATATATCATTTTATTTATATCGGCTTGTTTCAATACCTCATATACATTTTTTAAAAGCTTTGTGCGAATAATCGGTAACAAATGTGTTACTGTTTCTCAGTTTGATTAATTTTACTACATTTGGAACGAATTATTATTAATACATTTTATGCTCTGTTACGCTTCCTCTTTTGAACCATGTAATTGGAATCAACAGGCATTGTGATATCGTTGCATGTTGGTGGCAGATTCTCTAGATCTGTTTCCTTTGGTAGAGATCCGATAAATGTTTACAATGTTGTCGTATATTCCAGAATATCCTTCGATATTCACCTGGCAATGCTATGAGCAATGGCTCGCTTACCCTTTGCTATCCTTCACCCTCTAGAACGAGAATGGCGCGAGTGGCGAGCGGATAACGGGATTTAGCGACTAGCAGGTTGATTCATCGGCATCGATTTATTATAGTTGTGTACGTGGGGATAAGAAACGGGAGGCAAGAAATCGGGAGATGGCCAACGCATTGGCCAATCCCGAACTCTCTAGCTAAAAGCTAATCGCTAATTTAACTGATCACTCACAATCTATTCGCTGAATTTGTTGTTTATTTTAAGAGATATTATCGAATGTTTATCACATTATTGCAGAGAATCTTAAAAGTTTATGAAACAAAACAATAATTGATAAGCAGAGAATTGCGCTTTAAATTTAAAAGCCAGCGTACACTCATTACGTATCATTATTATTCGTCATCATAAATGTCCTACCGATTAGCTACTTTATGTTACATCTACGTTTGATTGCACGATCATTATATTTATTTGCTTGAATATATTTATTAATATATATAACAAAGATTCACACAAAACGAAACCAATTTTCTATAAAAAAAAAAACAACTATAAATCATGTATGCAGAGGATAAACAGGAAATCTTAAATAATTGAATAGAACTCGTAAAGTTACGACACAAGAAATACGCAAAAATAGCTTCTCACACTTACGTTGAACATCTTGAATTATTTGATTCGAATGTGATTTGTGGCTCTAGTTGAGCTCTAGCGTCTAGACCAAAGTGGCGATGTAGTAGTAGAAGTAGTAACCACCTCGTTTCTGTAAGACTCCCAGTGTTCCAATCCTATTGTTTGGGAAGATACATGGATTTGGGGTTTGCAAACTCCATTACTGGAAACCGGATTGAGGATGCTTTCGTGAAAGGTTTATAGGATGAAGAATGAAAGTGATGACGACAAAGAGTGCACACCGTGCGTTCTCGATCTCGTTCGAAGATTTTGCAACGAATACATATATATCATATTGTTATTTTACATTAAAGACAACAACAGGTGTTTAAATGCTCTTTTTGTAGCGATTGTCAAGTCTTTTTAAGAAGTAATAATTCTACTTGGCAACTTGAATAGAAATCTGCTGCATTTGTGACCTTGTTAGTCATCTCAATTTTGCCTACGTAGCCACGCAGTGTTATTAAAGAAAATTACGTCTTTAATTCTGTTATCTTTAGCAGCCTCAAAGACGTAATCAAGTTAATATATAATCATGCAGTCATAGAATTCTCTTCTTGGTTCGGAAAATCTCCAAGTTTTCCTTAAAAATTATGCCTCTGTTTTCATGTCGGTCAATAATATTACTTCCGTGCTTTTCTTGTTCGTGTTTTCTGATATTTTAAAAAGTATATGTTTTTTTATTGTACGGAAAGCGTGAAAAAGTGCAGCTAACACAATAGAACCGTTGCTGCATACAGGAAATATGCGCAATTTCATGCCGTTTTATCTCACATCTGCATACTACGAATGTTGAAGCGGCAGATACGAGCAAAATATATTTCGATAGCGTTGTATATTTTACATAAATTTTTTTAATGTCAGTTTAATGATAAAGTTGATAGCGCGCGAATAAATCGCAGAAGTTTCATGTTTTTTCCATTAAAAGTTTTTTTCGCTTTACATATTAAGCGGATATGTTTCTCTGGATGCCATTCTTGTGCAAGGTCCAATTAAAAGATTGCACCACACGACGAGTGACGGATTTGATCGGGATCGAAGTTATTTCGTTGCTGTTGCGTCTGCGAACCGCGGGATTTAAAGGTCAGCACTACGGGATTAATAAATCTGTTTCGAGGTCGAAAAACACGATATCACCTATGCTCGATATCCTGCACGAATGGCACAAGCCGTTTCTCGCTTTCGTCGGCATTTGATAACATATCGGGTCAAGCTTTATCGACATTATTGATCCACGAGATCGCTATTTAAAGAAACGCTTTATTCACAATAGCTTCTGTTTACAGCGTTTAATGTGCAATCGAAAGTACTGCATTATACATTACATGATTTTCATACATGTACACAAGTTTGAATTTAATATAATGACATTATTGGGAAAATAGCTACTTGTGAAAATAATTTATCCACGAAATTTACAATCGTGTCTTGTAATTATATTTTTGATTGCCTATTTTTACAGCGTTTCACGTAAACCATCTCCGAATGCGATAATATTACGTGGACAAAATTCGAACAACAGATACTTTAATTCTAAAAACGCTTAGAAATTTCCTAACATTGAATTATGACTAATTTTTTATTAATACAATAAAACAAGCGCTAAGTGCTTATTAATAATAGGCAGACCGTTCTAATAAAGCGAATTAATCGATTTTTGACCTATAATTTTTTATTTATAATCGTGTCACTCATTTATCATCTGCTCATATCTCTGTATCTTACAAGTACTTATCTAATATATACAACGTGTGTTATATACGCATATACACATATACTCAATGTTCTGTAAGTGATAAAATAAGCTATGACGAATACTTTATACGTCCTATCTGCATTTCCAGGTTATGCAAAAGTCATGTCGTTGTGGATTCATGTACGGGGAGTTAACGGACAAGGAAACGATCGCCAGGATCGAGGAATGCCTCGAGGGTCAGATTCACGATCAATTCGAGATCCTGCTGTACAAGAAGAGCAGTGAGTCATTACCCTTACAAATCTCCGCATGTAAAAGCTTAAATGTGGTGTTCGTGGCATTTTACGAGTATCGATGGTTTTCGATGTAGCGTTCTCGGTTGATGTTTAATATATAGAAAGGAAGAATGCGATCGGAATGAACGTTCGGAGTTCGGAGACTACACTACAGATCTAAAATTTGGGATCTTTATGATCTAACACACAAGTCACTTGTTTATTTCGCATGATAAGCCGGTAGACACGTTTCAAATAAGAAAAAAAACAAACTCGTGAATTTTGTTAACGTTTCTTATTATTAACACAACATAAGACGATTCAAGAAGATGAAATTATTTCTGATTTATCCAAACCGAACAAATTATTGTTGTGTTATTAGAAGGGGATGCAATTTTCGATTTTGGCAAAATTCGCACGTTGCAACGAAATCCCGTCTCGATGGCGAGTACGTTTTTCTTCGTGCGTTCATCACGCAGGGTAATTGGATAGCCGTGCAAAAAGTAGTTGGGAGGAGAGAGAAAAACTAGCCGCGGAATCTCGGCCGGGGAGTTATTGCGCGAAATTTGCATGCGCGTGTTTATCAGACCGGCATCTAGTTTCCTATTGCGCCACCGTGCACTTTATGCATTGTGCACGGTGCGGAAACGTTAGAGGTACCCGGCAATCAGCCGGGTCTATGTTAATGGAAAACAAAACGCCGCCGCTTAGCGTAGGGGAACCGACGTTTTGCCAGCGTAACAGCGCCGTTGCGTTAATTGGGATATGTAACCGCTGCTGGAACGCGCAATTTATGGCTTTTTTGTGTAGCGATAAGCATGTGAAACAATGGTTGCGTTACTATTTCTCTTAAAATATAAGAAAATAGGAGTTTTAATTTCTTTTCAGTTATAGACAGATATACGATAATTGCTATTTAATAAGTGCTATTCTAGAAAAATTTGCCACTTGTCTCACTGTTGTTAAACTAGTGAAAATGTTACGTGTGCAGCGTAGATGGAATAATGTTTAGTGAAAGTTAAAAATCAGAAAAATTTATATGCTGTCTCTCGCTTTCTCTTATTGTATATTTTGTATACGAATCTCAATGATACCTCATAAGTGCGAAGAAATGAGAATATATTGCATAGGGAAACATTTGTAACCATTTTCATTTAAATAATTAATCTTAAAGCATTCGTATTACAGTGACAATGTTTGCCACAATTGCTAACAGCGAAACCGTCGATTCCCGTTTTGCGAAAACGCCTCGAAGCACGAGATGTATCAATGTGCATGCGCAATATTTGGTGGAATATCGAAACGTAACTATTTGCATACATCACCGATAAGGTTCACGTTTCGCGTTGGTCGTTCTGCCATCATATCGCATCACCTCGCTCTAATATTTGCGTGTTGAAAATTTTCGAAGAATATTCGATTATTTTCTCAACAAAGGGAAACACTCTTCTTTTATGCACAACGTATTAAGCGTAATAACGAAAGATCGTTCTGTTTAAAGGTAGCCCAAGAGGTATGTCTAGCACAGATTCGCAAAAGCGTGCTCGCAAATGCCACCAGTAAGTCACCCACGAATCTAAAATCTATGCAAAGGACACCATATATACGACAGATATACTTATCACATCGATAATAAGCTTAAATTAGCATTGAAATTTGTATTAATTAAATTTGATTCTAAATCTCTAGTTCCGGCAACTCTTCTTAAAAAAACAAATTAAACCACTATTGTTCTGAACTCTGTTCATTTACACATTAGCACCGATAAAAAAGATAAGATATATTTGAAATTTATTAGAATTATTGTTAGTATTTCGCAATTGTTTTAGGCTTTTTCTGAAATTCTCTCTTTAGAATATTCACATTATGGAAAATAGCTACATTCTCTTCGTAATCGGAGCTAGAATGGAAAGATTATCGTCTCGCAATAGCACGGTTTGCCGATAGTTGTAAAAATAGATCACGAACATTATTTTTGCACTGCTCGTTTGGCGAGTCTAAGTACCTTTTTGTCGGAAAACCATGGCCGACAGTCCTTATCGTTGGAACGGACGCGGAGATAAATGCGATGACGCTCATTTTTCTCTTCGAAGAGAGGAGGAGAGTCACCTTGAGCATTATCAACTTTCGAGGTTGATTAACCCAGAGGGATAAGTGCTAAACATCATAAAAGACAGTTTAATTGCGCTATATTATGGGAAACAAAGATTCTTCTCTTGGACAAATTTTATTTTTACTCACATTTCATTCTTTCAATAATACAATCCAATAATACAATGTATTATACATATAGTATACTATATGTAATATATTATTAGAAAAATCTCTATTCTTATTTATTTGATTTCATCGGCATTTTAAAATCGTTATTGTAGAGTTTGCATTGCACACAATGTAAATTAATTTACTCACATATTTCTTACCTACTCGAATTACCCCAGTAGTATTTATGTATATTAAAAATTCCACATTTGAAGACCAAATTATTGTCGCAATTTATTATTGATGCATCATCGAACACAGTAAAATCTTATTTGTAACTCTTACGTCAATTTTTCCTAGATTATATGAATTCTACGATCATACAATTCAATTCAATTATTACACGTCTTAGTACTCATCAATGAAACCGAAACATTTCGGTTAATTGAACGAACCGTTTGTCTCTCTTTCTCATTAGCGAATTTCATTTCATACGTCCTAATATTCCACATATATTCTATGATACCGTTTTCATTTGTTTCCAGTAATATGTAACACGCTCTGTAACAGCATAACGCACGTTGCCTTATAATTATATCATTTATATTCAAGCGTATGAATTGGCATCCGCGGAAGGTTTAATATCAGAGTAATCAAGATAATTTTGATATTCCGCGATAAATGCGTCATCGCAATATTTCACTATTGATAATAAGTCTTAACAGAATATTTTAAATAAATATCTTTTAATAAATTATTATTATTATTAAATATTATAGCAATTGTTAGATTCATCATTAAGAAGTACTTCGGTGCTAAGTTTTCTTTAATGTCATAATTATCTCGATTACTTACGAAATCCCTTCCATTTCGCTTCGAACTGGTTTGAAGCCGTAGTTATGCTCTCACAACGATGACTTACCTACACTTTTTATTATTCCTCGGAAACATGGTCGTCGGTATTTCCGTTGTCGATGTACCTTGTCGATGCTTCTCATATGTAGCTCGTATGCCGCCCTCGCTCGACAGGCTTACAAGCCAGCTTAATTAAGCCAGTTGTCGGTAAATATCCACATAGGTAACGAACCGAAATATTATCGAACATTTATATATTGCCTGTATTCCCTCAGGCTCAAAATTTCATCTGTACGTTTGAATTCCTATATTTCTTCATTAATAAAAAAATTACGAAATATTTAGAATGAAATATTCTCGAGGCTGCGTATAAGGATGTACTCCATCAAAGGATGACATAAAGATGATCCAAGATGTCAGGAAATTGATTTTTCTATTTACTCGCATTTCAAATTTTCTGGCGTTGCAAATGTGTATTTTAAAACATGACGATATATTTTTATTAATACCTGTCTTATTTATTAATACCTGTCTTTATTACTCAACATTTATATTATTCTTTTTTTCTCGTAATTGATTTTTATTTATTACTATTATTTATTCGCATGTTCGCATGTTTTACGCTACTAAATATCATAAGCGAATGCCTAATTGGATTCCATTGGCCTGAACTCGCATATAGCTTCGATCCTGCATGTCGAATATGCGACATTGTGGACAAGTGTGATTAGTATTACAATAATTTAGTGCGCAGTTCGACTTGTCACTTAAATTGAAACATCGCCATGTTACAAGGAGATTAAGGGTCAACTTAGAAATTTAATATTAGAAAGTATATTAATTTAACCAAAGTAACGCATAATGTATGGACGAATGTTTTGAATTTTCATATTTTATTTGAGGGGGAATCGCATCTCGAGGAAAACTTTTTATATTTTCTTACAATAAACTATCTGATTTTGGCATTTCTGTTTTATTTTAATAAAATATCTTTTACTTTGACATTTCTCTTGTTTGACACCAATCGTCTATAGGTTTTTATTTTTAAAAACTTGTCTAATTTATAAAACAGTAATATAATTAGTTTGTATTTCATTTTCTTCTTTTGCACTTTTATTATTGTATATAGCACAGTATCTCGTTGGGGAGTTTAGCTTCTAACATACGTAGCGTAGATTCTTCTTGATTCTGGCAGCTGAATTGACAACCAGCTGACTCGCTGATTTGATATAGTCTCTACTAGAGAAATGAAATTCATAATCTTCCTGCGACTGATAGTGCTTGAAAAAATACAGAAATTAAGCATAAAGTTATTCTTTTCTCTCTTCACACGACGAGATGTTAGTGTTATCTTTTTTTTACAATCTATAGAGACACCGTTATGGCTGCTGTTGCAAATAGCACCCATCAAAAACGAGCGAGACCTCGTGGTCTTGTTCCTGCTGACGTTTCGAGACATCACCGCCCTGAAACAACCCATCGAAACGGACGACAGCAAAGGCGGCCTCTCCAAGTTTGCCAAGCTCGCCAGATCAGTCACCAGATCGAGATCGGTTCTAGTTTCTCAGTTCAGCTCCCATCTGCCAGCCTTGAAAGACACAGCTGTACCGATCACTACCAAACAATCGCATTTGGGTCATGTAAGTCGCTGTGATGCTTCACAATCCTATCAAAATTAAAAATCTTTGTCTTTATATATTTTTGTATCACACTTTTATATATTATATCGTTCTACTTGGGATAATTACGTTGGGATAATTTTTCTATTTATTTAAAAAATGTGTATCTCGATATCCCTTTTTTACCGTGGCTGAAAGTATATGGATTATTGAATCATTTCAAAACAGTCAGTGTACATATAATGGTTAATGGATAATGGATAACTGTAGTAGTGAATGGTAACTGTAGTAGTCAACTTATACAAAGTCCCATTTGTAAATCGATGAAATAGAAACGTATTTTCAATACGCCGACTTCGTCAGAAAATGGAAAGCTGAAAGCACGAATTTTTCTTCAAAATCAACCTAGAAAGCTTATACATTCGAAAGCTCTTTGGAGTGTGAAAAGCTAATGGAGTCAGACTCGGTGTAAGAAAGAGATATCAGATAGATGAGATATACGATGGATAAGAAATCAATATGTAAGCGATAAAAATAATTCGTTCTTCTTCGTAATGATTTATTTATGACGTATATCTCTTAGTATAAATTTATGAACAAATATAAAATATCTTTAATCAAATCAAAAAAATAAAGTATCTTGTCAATGAATTAAATGAATATATAAATCTTGATACATAGGTAAACGAGTTATTTTTACGATTTGGTAGTAATTATCCTTCGCACAGGAAGAATTCGCTTCTTGACATATTTCGATATTACACTTTTCTTTCAGATGATGTCCCTAAGTGGCGATGTTATGCCACAATACAGACAAGAAGCGCCGAAAACACCGCCACATATTCTATTACATTACTGTGCATTTAAGGCAATTTGGGACTGGATCATTTTGTGTTTGACTTTTTACACAGCCATCATGGTGCCGTATAATGTCGCGTTTAAGAATAAGACTAGCGAGGACGTCTCCCTATTAGTTGTAGACAGTATCGTTGACGTAATATTCTTCATCGACATTGTGCTAAATTTTCACACAACATTTGTTGGTGCTGGTGGAGAAGTGGTATCTGATCCGAAGGTAACTTTAGCTTTACCAAAATTTTATTATCTATGAAAAATAATTGTTTACACTTTATACACTTGTATTTAAAATTGTTACAAATACTATAAATAAGTTACAATTTTTTGAAATAATTTGCTCGTACATAATAGTATTGTGAATATGTAATAGTAAGCACACAACAGTTGTTTCACAACGTAACATTTTGATACTTTCAGGTAATCAGAATGAACTATCTGAAATCTTGGTTCGTCATAGATCTATTAAGCTGTCTACCGTACGACGTATTTAACGCTTTCGACCACGATGAGGACGGGATAGGTAGCCTGTTCTCGGCTCTGAAAGTGGTACGGCTGCTGCGACTCGGTAGAGTCGTACGCAAGTTAGATCGTTATCTGGAGTACGGTGCCGCGATGCTCATTCTTCTGCTCTGTTTCTACATGTTGGTTGCTCACTGGCTGGCCTGTATCTGGTACGTCATATTAAGGTGATTTTACCCTGCGTACACACACGTATTCAAGGTAACACATCTCTCCGACTGGGATGGATACGCTGCGTAATACAATCATTACCATACAACATTACACATACATATAGAGATGAGGATCACCATGATCTTCGTTGCGCCACGTAATATGCTTCCATTTCCTGCAAATTATATATCTGTCGTTTTATTACATTATCTTCAAAATTGTGAACGTATCCTATTTCATTTTACCGTCATTGTACCGATTAAAAAGTACCGTTTGATCGAATAAAATGTAAACACGCTATATGCTGTTTATATTTTTATTTATTTTATTTGAAATAAATTTATTATGAGAGAAGATATTTAATTATTAATTTATTGTTTCTGCGAACGCAGAAACAATACAAAGTGCTGCACGATGTCCAATAAATTAATAAATTCTAAATTAAAGTTAATCAAGAATGCTGGAAGCATTTGAGTGTATGAGCAAAAACATAAAGTTTAACTCTGTGCGATCGTACGAGTAAAAGAAATGGAACGGCGCCTCGCATCCAAATGTAATCTTTCGATATCGTATCAATCTCCCGTCCGGTGGATCTGGTACAGCCTTGTAAGAAATCCCCTCGCATTAAAGGTATTCGATAGGGAGGTCGGATGCCGACAATGGGGTGCAATACTCGTGGTTGTGGAAGTTGGCCAACGTTACCCAGTCACCGTATAGCTACTTGTGGACCAATGCCAGCACCGCACCCGAACTAGTAGCCGGCCCGTCACGTCGCACGATGTATGTCACTGCTCTTTACTTCACAATGACTTGCATGACTTCCGTTGGCTTTGGGAACGTTGCGGCCGAAACCGACAACGAGAAGATTTTCACCATCTGCATGATGATCATCGCTGGTACGGATACCAATATTATCGTAAATCTAATTTTCAAAAAAACCGTAAATCGGCCGATGCAGAAAGGATATCTCGATCGTCCGCATTTAATAAAGTTAGACAAAAAATAATCGCAAATACTTTGCGTAAAATAAATAAAATTGCTATTTTTTTCTTTCTCTCTCTCTGTCTCTCTTTCTCTCTCTCTCCCTCCCTCAACCAGCCTTATTGTACGCCACGATCTTCGGTCATGTCACCACGATTATCCAACAAATGACATCTGCTACCGCCAAGTATCACGATATGTTGAACAACGTGAGGGAATTTATGAAGCTCCATGAAGTGCCGAAAGCTCTTAGTGAACGCGTCATGGATTACGTCGTCAGCACGTGGGCGATGACCAAGGGCCTGGATACGGATAAAGTTCTCAACTACTGCCCTAAAGACATGAAGGCCGACATTTGCGTGCATCTTAACCGGAAAGTCTTCAACGAACATCCCGCCTTCAGGTAAATTCTATCGAGGCTTTGTACTTTTAAACGATTTCAATTAAAAGTTAAATAATTTTAAACTATAAATATAATATATATATATGATATAATTTTAAATTATAACAATTTAAAAAAATTTGTCACCCTCAATTTGAATTCGCTACATTCGTTTATATGCTATTCAGATTAGCATCCGACGGGTGTCTGCGTGCTTTGGCGATGCACTTCACGATGTCGCACAGCGCACCCGGTGATCTGCTATATCACACAGGAGAATCCATCGACTCTCTGTGCTTCATCGTAACCGGCAGCCTCGAGGTCATACAGGATGACGAAGTAGTAGCGATACTGGGGAAAGGCGACGTTTTCGGCGACAGCTTTTGGACGAATCCAACGATCGGTCAGAGCGCAGCGAACGTTAGGGCGCTCACTTACTGCGATTTGCATACAATCAAGCGAGATCGGCTGTTGGAGGTGTTGGACTTTTATCAAGCCTTCGCAAACTCCTTTGCCAGGAACCTGATCCTAACTTACAACTTGAGTCATCGGGTGAGTCTCTCAAATTAAAAAAAAAAAGATTGAATTCCTTTCGCAAATTATAAACGCATTTATTGTAAATTGATGGAAAGGACGTGGTCAAATCAAACATAACAAAATATACATTTTGATTTGTTTATTGAACTTTTAATAGATCTTACACTAGTGCGATGGTTTCCTTTGACTTTATAATTGGCAAACGATCGTGTTTGCATATTTTTTTCTTTTATTCTTTGCACGACGATTATACAGTCTTAGTTAACAAAAACAATTTGTATGGCACACGGTTATTCGTTTATGAATAATTAACATATGCAGAGAAGAATAAATTAACAACGACTCGTCAGGCACTAGACAATAGGCATTCAGGCCACGCAACAATCGGCATTCTTTAATATCATAGCACTGAATTCATAGATACACGTATACACGACATAATAAAATTGCACGATAAATATGATCGAATGATCGAAGAAACAATGGCGAATCGAGAGACGTCAGGCCGTTATAAAAGGGGACAAAAGTCCTAATAATATAGATAAATAATTATAAACAAATAGCCTCACACAAGTCTGTAAAAAATGTATACGGAACTCACTCATACGAACAGACAAGCGGAATTTTTTCACTCAAATTTCCACAACAATTTTCGTAATGTAATTCGTTTCTGTTAATGTGTTTTAATTGTTTCTCGCATCGCGCTATCACGTGAATTCGTTTCAACTTTAAAGATACGCACTCGTGTAAAATAGGAGGACTCTTTATCGTAAACATTATTATATAAATTATGAGTTTTTTAATACGTTTCTCGTACCCGCATATATTCCATTACAATTATCAGAATCGATAACAATATTTATATAGATTTTATTCTGTGTAAAATCAATTAATCAATCTTAAATATCTGCAAATATCTTTATAATTAGCATTCTCTCTGTCTCTCTCTTTCTCTCCCTCTCTTTTTCTCTCTGCTCAAGCTCTCATAAAAATCTCTATATTTATCACAATTACTCTTGTTCCTCTCGAAGTCCCTCACTGTGTAACTTACGACCGGACAGTTCTAGCATGACCTTCGATGTCGGGTCTTGATCTAATACAGACTTCATTTCGCGCACGTCCTCTTCCACGTCCGGCATTGGACCGACTCCCCACACCTCGCAATGTTTGATTTTGAAGTCTTCCTTACCGCTAAGCTGTACATAATTTTGAAATGTCGTGCACGACAAGCTTGATTTGCCGGTGCCGTATTCACAATCCAACCAGAGGCCAGGATAATTAAGCTGCCCCCCCATAAGCAGGCCGTTGGGCATCGTTTGCTGATGGAGATTGAGATACTGATAGTGATTGTTGTAATTAGTCGATGAAAATGTCAATATTTCCGGCTCAAGTTTGAATAGGAATGACGTTTGATTTCCTGTGAAATTCGGTCCTAGCTTCCAGCTATCTGAGGCGAAACCACCGAACACATGGTCGTCCATATCTTGAAGTATGATGATCGTAGCACCTTGCATCACGATCCTTCCTAACATAGTTGAAAACGATTCGCCGTGCACCTGGCTCGAAAATAGAAATCGCCATTCGTCACGTAACTCGTGTGGCAGACTCAAATTTAGGAACAAAACATCTCCTAAGCCTAGTATACTCGGAAAATGCGGTATATTTTCCAAACCCTTGCACAATGGCAGAAGATTCAAATCATTTATTCGCGCTCCCGTATTCTTATCGCTACCCTTCTTTTGAGAGACTAGATAGAGGTATTGGAAAACGTGCGATTGAATATTCTTGAATGTGGCAGCTGTCATGAACCAATTTTCCACTTGATCGACGGTCAAACTATCTCCATATTTTATCAGGTCCTCGCAGAGACTGCGAGAACGCATTCCTATGCGCCTAGTGTTGACGGTGCAACCGATGCTACTCCAAGTGAGGTAATGCGCATTAACGGAGTTCTTTTGTAGTCGCAAGTAAGAATTAATCGTTGCTTGAATATACTGAAGGAACGAAGCGGTGGGTATTTCGTATTTTTGCTCTTCCTCCGAGAAACCATCAAAGATCAAATTGGTGCGTTCCTCGGGGTTACCGCGTACGGCAAAGACGTAGAGCCGACCAAAGTTCTCTCCGTTGATGGCCGAGACCTTTTTTCCCGGATCGTGACAGAGGAATCGGATCACGAACTGTAATAGAGCGTCATCCAAATGTATCGACCAATGTTTGAATATATCCTCGCGTTTGATGGAACCTGAACTGCGGGACATAGACTTAAAGAGGTTCTCCACTAGTGTCAATTCCTCTGTGGAAAGGATATTCGACGAAGCAGACCGGCTTGACCCATGACCCATCTGAAACAATTGCGTTACACAATGTTGATTATCCTGCTCATTTCGAAAGCAGTTTCTATTACTTTTAATCGAATCATTTTCAAAATATATAATTTAATTCTATAACTTTAAAATGTCAACAGTGTATGCGTTCCTCTCGCAAGACGTAACAATAATTTTATAAGGATTGTCGAGCAGCTGTCAAAATGCATATTAACTGTCAAAATGCACAATTATTATACAACTGCTGATATCATATTACATAGAAGAAAGGATAATAAAAGTTGTTACGTTGTGAACTCTTCCGCATATGTCTTAAGATAAGATTTGCACGGGGCACACTGTACATTTGACCGTTATTGATCTTGAAATCGTAAAAAAATTATTATACGACCTATCACGTTACATTATCGATAAGGCAATACTGATACTATTTACTATACTTTACGCACCTTTCGTACGGGCGAGCAGCCTTTCTCGACAGTCCATATACCTCCTTGTCTTCCACCCGGTCGCCCTGTATATGTCGAGGGCGCAAGGAGGACACCACCCTGCACCTTTTTCGGACCGCGACAGGTGTCGGCAGCGCGACGTTGCGTCAACGTCAACGTCAACGTCTTGTCACGTCACGTCACGTCACGTCACGTCGCGCGGACGACGGCGATCGTGCGATCGACTCGGACACGATCACCAAAAAATTTGAAGGTTATGTGCAACGCGCGAGCAAGCGAGCAAGCAGCTCGCTGCTACGAGTGCGCACTGCGCGAGTGCGCATCTCTTATCGGCACCTATCGACTTCCGTCATTACGCCTGCGCGCTACGCGCTGCGCCGCCCGTAGCTGTGCGTATGCATCGTTTGCGCATTTTCCCCGTTCGTCGTTTACGAGTAATGAAATCTCGGAATAGCCGTCTCTCGCTTTCGATAACGCGAAGGTTGTGAAGCAGTGGCGTAATAGCGAATCGCGAATCTCGAATCGTCCGGGGCAAAAATTCAAGAGATCTTGGAGATAGAGAGAGGGAGAAGAAAACAATTCTCTCTCTCTCTCTCTCTCTCTCTCTCTCTCTCTCTCTCTCTCTCTCTCTCTCTCTCTCTCTCTCTGGAGGAAAAGAAACTTGTAAATTTGTCTACAAATAAGCGGAACAAAACTACGCGTTGCATATAAATTCAAATACGATAACAACATTTGTAAAAATATGGTCGATCATGTAAATTGTAACTCGAAGAGCGAGACAGGAAAACCGGAAGTCTAACCGCCTGTGCCACTGGCGCGCGCGTATGCATCGTTTATGCATTTAAGTATTCTTCTCGCACACATTTTTCCCATTTGCATTTGTCGTGCATTAAATATTTTTTATAACGAAAAGCAAGTGCAAAATTTCGAGGATTATCGAATGATGATTGCCTCGCGCGTATGTTTGTCGCATAATGCGACATAGAACGAAAGGGTTGCACAGGGCGAAGGGAGGCAGAGTTGACCAGGTTGAGAGACGGGCGAGGTGAGGAGGGACACGAAACGCGGTTTCGCTCAAAGGGAATAGGCGCGTTGCGCGAGTTATGCAATTTTCAAGCGGGAGATGAGATGAGATGAGCCTATGCACAGAGCGCATTCGAGATGATCACGCGCCTCCATAGTATGTCAAAGCCGAAACACAGCGCGGGCTGTTTCCATGCAATCTTCGCACTGGCACGAAAACGCTTGGCTGTTAGTATCGTTTAAACGAAAATTAGTCCTTTTATTTTTCTCTTGCTGAAAAGAAGTTGTTGAAAATTATTCCGAGTATTGTAAAGCGATTAAACGTGACGTGTACCAATGGCATTGTGTAATAATTAGTAGCATTCAGCAAACAACAAATTTGTTATACTTATTATAGAACAAATTTAGATATATCACACACACATACATTTCAATATAATATATTAAAATATATTAAAATATATTATATATAATGATATATATAAATTTCCCATATATATATATATATACATATATATTGTTTTTAATAAAGATTTTAATTGTATGTTTTCCTATGCAATGCTACGTTTTTAATTTTCTTATACTATGAAAGTTAATGAAGTTGAATTCTGTATACAGCTCATTTTTCGAAAAGTCGCCGATGTCCGTCGAGAAAAGGAGTTGGCCGAAAGGAGAAAAAATGAGCCGCAACTGGATCAAGCTCAGGATCACCTGGTTCGCAAGATCTTCTCCAGGTAAGAAAACATTTTTGCTTAGTATCCATTAGTTTACCGAATACGATCGAATGCATTCTCAGTTACTCATCCTAAGAACAAATATATGAATCATAAGGAATCCATTCTGGGAAATCGCACATTTAATTTTCGGGAAATCGAGACGTGGAAGTTGTGCAAAATAAAAGGACATTCGATAATTTTTAAAGCAATTCTTAATTATTAAGATTAAAAATTCAACTTCTCGATTTCTGCTGAGAAAATTACAATCATTGCAAGCATTATTAGTTTGTAGTTGACGACTTCCGGTTGCCACTGATGAATAAATTGTTCGAAAGTGTCTACTTCGACCCGTTTTGATAATCGTAAAAAACTTTATCGAAGCATGCGAGAAAGCGCAATTTTGCATTCAAAATTTCTTCTTCTATACGATAATTAGATATAAGTGAATGTAATTTCCCACGCGATATATAATAAATCATAAAGTTCTGTATATTAATTCACAATATTCTCATGTATAGAGCATGTGCACGCGTACAACGATACGCGATCTTTTATGATGTAGCGCAATTGTTAGTTTCGTCTCTACGCAGATTTTTCTCGTGCGCCGTTAGAAATGAAATAAATAATACGACTTCGCCTAAAATAATTCTATGTACTAATTAATCGTCATATATGATTAATATACGTATCAAGATTATTAACATTTCATTTGCAGACGAAAATGAATGTATTAATATAATGATAATTATTAATAATTAAAGAGTTAACGAGAAGACTGTAAAAACGCGTTCATTAAGATAAACTTGAAAAGACTCGAGTTTATTATTGCGCTGTCAATAGACCGTTTTAACATTTTTATATCTTTATGTGCGTGCACGTGCAACATCCTGCGTGACACGTGCGAGAGAACGACAAAATAGAAAAATAAAAAAAAGGAATGAGAGAGAGATAGAGAGTGATGTACATATAGAAAAGTTATCGCGAACGATTTTTGTATCTTCCGTGGTTGTTGCTGAATGTGACTGTTGATCGTGTTGCTTGGCTGGCCTGTTCTTTCCGAAAAGGTTCAAGAGCGAGGGAGAAAGCCAGATCGGCGTGACCAGGACCGTGAGCGGACGGTCCCAACAGGATTCCGACGAGGAGCTCACCGTGAACGTCCTGCCACCCTGGCCGAGTTTTAGGCAATTTCATTATTTTTCTTACGTATTTATTTCTTCTCTAATTCTTTTTTGCCGTTTTCCTCGCTACGTACACATCTTATTATTATTGTTATTATTATTATTGTTATCATTATTATATCGTTATCTTTTGTCATTGAATTTATATTTGTTACCATTATAATTGCCGTCGTTATGACCGTGGCAGTTTTATTAATACCCATCGCGATGTATATTGTATATTACATTATGCATATAATACCGGAATACCTGTTTCAATATTCGTATACATGTGTATATATGTAATATTCATGAATATATACTGTATACCACGGCAGCGCGCGTGATGCACGTGTCTCCGCGGGTTAATCCCATATTTGTATTCTGATGATTTCGAGTTCTATCAATTAAATGCCTCGTTGTATTTTTGAGCCCCTATCTGTCTCTAAGTTGATACTGTTTGTCAGCTTTGAAAAATATAATAATGGGAGAGAAATACGAGAAATAAAATGATTTTTTTAAAAGAGTTTAAATAAATATGCTTTAAAGAGAACTTTTATGTGATATATTCAATGTAAATTCTTTTTATAAACGATTTATATTTTAATTAAAACTATTTTTAAAAATTTTAATAATAATCAGGCAAATAAGGGATTAAACTGCATTAGCCTTTAAAACAAAGGTAACATATACACGCAGAATGCTCTTGTGTAACATTGACAAACTTAATTCAACTTCATCTTCAACTACAAGACGTAGAGAACTGATATTTCTTAAATGAATAAAATAAATTCTTAAATAAGTAAGATTGATTTATACATGATTTATAAATCATTTTAATTGGACAACTTTCAAAAGAATCAAGTTTTCATTTAATTTACTTTGAGTGCATTTTATTCTGATAAAATCTTAATACTTACAATTAGTTACACTTCAAGAAATTTAACATTGGAGTCCAAGGAAGCATGAAGAAATCCAGATAGACCTTTGTTGAGATGATATCGATTTCAGATCGGTCAAAGATACCTTTAATCTGAAATTTGTCATTGTCATTCAAGAACACCCTGCACACATACTCGAGTACTTCTCCCGCATCCATTCGACGCGGTAAATACCGTAATACGTCCCGTAATGTGCCAGCCGGAAGGTATCACGTACGTGCATTTGCTGTACACACGCTTGAATGTGAACAACGATAAATTTTCATCGCGCGTCTACGTTGAAACACGAGCAAATCGAGAGTGGCAGCTGCCACCAACATTCCAGACTTCACATTTATCCTCATCGGATGCACTTGCGTTATACATATTTCGTATTTTTGATAAAAAATATATTAATTTTATATATTAATATGTAAAATTAATACGATTCTCTTGCTTTATAGTAGTATTATAATATGATTGATATTCTTATGATGGTAGTGGTGGTGGTAGTCTTACTAATGTTTTTATTAATGAACGACAAGTTAGAAGTAGGATTTGATAATGATTAATAATTAGAGATTATTGGATAATTTTTTCGTAAATAATTTTAATTTTTAATGTCTGAACGTTCCATCAAAGATTTTAATAAGATGTACTACAAAAATGCTTCGATTTGTTCATCCTTCCAGCAGCATTTTCACGAGACGTACACTTCATTTGCGGTATCATTATTTTAATGATTACACTGCAGTTTTTAATGAATGCTAGAGTGCTGTAAGATATATGGCTTTACAAGGTCATGCGCATCTTTTTCGCATAATTATGTATATTTTATAACTAAAAGCCAGAGTCACATAGCGCAACTTGCAGGATTTCGTACAGTTTGTATTCCCTCCGTTGTATAGCTTTGCAACTTTATTCGCCAGCTTTTATTTTCAGCGCTAGAACGAAATGACATAGTAGTAATGCTATTGCAACACTTGGAATCCTTTTATAAGATTATTAATAAAAAAACAGATGGTTCGAGTCGTACAATTTAATATATTTAACAAAATTAGTATCAGCCACAATACTTGTATATAATTAAAGACTACGAATGTAATTATTAATCGCGCATAAAATTGCAAACTCGCAGTGCTGTCGGTGAGGTGAGAAACTGCGAAATCCTGATTCTGTATTTAACGAGCATTCGATCTTCTTCGTTTTTTATGCAAAGCGAAGTGCATGCGACGAATGCACACACTCTAGTATTCAGATTTCTCTTTATCTCCTATATATTTGGATATCTTTATGAAAGTACATAGACATACGAACATGTATAAAATACTGTCATGCAGCTGCCCGAGAAATTATCGGAATGCCAGAAAGAAAATTAAGCGAATATCACGCTGCATTTACAATTTATAGCTATAATGTTCTGCTTTTTTAAAATTTCTATTATAATCATCAACGATTTTATATATATATATATATATTTATAACTTTCGTATTCTCAATTGCCTGACTCACACGCAATATGCTTCCATCGCTAATTATTCCTACCGAATTTTGACTTGACAATCTTACGCTACTTTTCTTTGTAGCATATATTTATACTTATTACTCTTACAATAATTTTTATAATGATTATTATAGCAACGATCGGAAAACACTTTTATAGTTCGATAGCCATCTTTTGATTTATATGCATGATAAAATCGAGTTTTTCTTTAAAGATGATAATAATAAGAGATATTATAAACTTATTTGTTGTTTATTATACACATACATTAGTAGATTCTGTAATCAGTAACAGTTTTCATTTAATTGAATATAAAAGATTTTGAACCACCTTTGTGATTTTTTAAATTCAATTGAATGCATGATGACATTTTAATATTTTAATCTTTATAGAAATTGCGCATATATATATACACAGGGTGTCCCATGACTCGAGGTCCATACATTAAGGGCGTGTTATTGAAGTCATTTAGAGTTGAAATTGTTTAA
>NJRQ01000024.1:902111-921978 GCA_003063805.1 Aphaenogaster ashmeadi | reverse complement strand
GCCTTTAATGTATGGACCTCGAGTCATGGGACACCCTGTATATATATATATATTTAACTATTAATTCAAAAGAAAATCCTTTTGTGTAAATTATTTAGCGTTTCCGATGATTGTTCATATAATTAAAACGTTAATTTGGTCTATATTATTATAATAATATTATAGTAGCGCTATACATTAATCTAGCTTTAATAAAAGAGAATAAAAATTGTATATAAATCGTTGATTGATTAATTTCCGAGAGGAACGGGCGTGCTTTGCAATGCGATTTTAATAACATTTTCCATTGCCTACGCGAGCTTCATTTCAAAGGCGCTATGGCAGCATTAATAATTAATAATTATAACGTAACTATTCGCCGTGTTTAATATATTCGACAAAATGGCATTCTCAAAATTTGTCGGGCAATTTATCATCCCGATGTCATTATCGTCCCAAAAGATAATATACTAAAAAAACGTTGGTCGACGCTGGTTGGTGTTGTATGATATTCTCATTAAAGAATGAATAAAAATCAAGTAATTTTTACATTATTTGTTGATAATTTATATTATTATTGAATAATTTTACCAATTTGTTAGTTTAGCTGCCGTCAATGGATTTGACATAGTTCAGTATTTTGTGCGTAAAGTCCGTGAACAGATGCAGCCATTGAAAATTTCTGATATACTTTTTTGTAATATATTATCATTATTAGAAAATAAAGCGTTCACAATTAATACATCGTAAATGCATGATTTATTAATTCAGTGAAGATGTTATGTTGTACTAACAATATATATAAAATTTATGTCGAGAAACGTTTATGAATTCAAGTATTTTCAATTTTGTCTCTTATTTGTCTTACCTGTCAGCAGTATCGCTTTGCTGTTTTACAATTGTCAAACCTGATGAGAAAGCCGAGCGTTATGCGACGACCGCTATTAATATATATGGATCAATGATACAAAAACTCACGAAGAGTACAAGACCTCTCGAAGTCTTTTTTAAGAGCGCATTAAGCGGTATATCCCCGCGATTTGGGTTGAATTAAGAAGCTGTAGCACGTGCTTGTATAATTTTAGCGCAAAACACCAAAGCTAATTCAAACGGATTTATACATAGATAATGCAAGGACGTGTTCTGATTGTTCAAGAGGCTACTTGTCCGTAGAAAGCGTTTTGTGAAAATTTGCTTATGGCAAATTAGCCGAAATTTTCACCATCGGTGTTTACCAACGTTCTCTGTTTTCCTGTATGTTTTGCCAACGTTGTCCACCACCGTCCGTGGATCCCGTAGGCACGTCGCACCGTAAGTCGCTCGACCGCCAACCAACCGAGGTTACTTTCCTTTTTCTAGCTCTCGATATTAAGCGGCTGCATTCTACGCTACGATGATAACCCGATTAGCTTGACCTCGAACTAGTTCAGGGATGCACCGTAGATTCAATCGGACCGAAAAAGAGAACGAAACTCAATGAATTTATAGAGAAATAGATAAATACAATTTTTCACGTGAGAATAGTCTTTCGTCCAGCACTCCCTCACTACACTCTTGCCCCTTTATATGCATTTGTATTTTGCTGCCCTGATCCAAATCTAGGGAATATAACCAGCCTTTATCATATCTTCTTCTTCCTATGTAAATATATTTTGTAAGTTGTTTGTACGCTAGGAAGTAAAGGCGATTTTTTCTCTTTTTATTCCATATAGGTTTCGCCGCGAAAGACCACACACTGCCGATGTAGAGAAGGGCGACGGTAAAGACGCCAAGGATGGCGAAACGTCGCACGTTAAGAAGCAGTCTACCGCCGAGGAAGGTGGGACAACAACCGTCACAAAAACGCGACCCGGCAAGTGGGGTCGTTTGTTAGGTAAAATTGAAAATTATCTTTTATTAATCTTTATTACATATATACAATTAAATCAATGAGATACATAATGCTATACTTAAATCAATCGAAAAAAAATTGAAATTATATTTAGTGAGGAATCTATGAAAAAACTTATAATGTTGCAGGTAGCTCAAGTGTAGACTCCGGTAGCGAATCGGGCACGGCCGGTGATGCGTTCAAGCGATCTCTTAGCGCGAGAGACTCGCGCCCGAGTTCCAGCGCTGGCACCAACAAGATCTTTCCGAAGCTGGGTAAATTGGGAGGCACAATCGAGGAAAGCGGTGATAACGTTGAAAATCCGAAGGATGCGCAGCAACAGCAGGCACAGCAACAACAACAGACCCTCAGCGTGGATTCGAAACAATTGCAGCTGAGACGTTTGGAGAGCTACGATGGTGGTCTGATTACGCAGCAACCTAGTCACGAGCGGGAAATTCTTGCGGCAGTACTGGAAGTGAAGGTGGATTTGAAGCTAGAGGTGCAGAGAGTAAATCAGCGGTTGGCCAAGATCGAGGATATGCTACAGGCGCTGATGAACAAATTGCCGGCCGCCGCAACATCACCGTCCGGCGGTTCTCAGCAACAAAAGATTCCGAGCTTCACTTTGAGTGGTGTCCAGAGTCAGTCACCCGTCTCTCCAAGTGTAGTAACGCTGGTTCAGTCCGCGACTCAGACTACCGAATATAGACCGTCGATCGCTACCACGTCGACGTCCACGACACCGAGCGAGGGTTATCGGGAACAGTCAACGGCGACGGAGCGCATGTCGAAGAGCGGCCCGGAGCATCACCATCATCATCATCATCACCATCAATCGTCGTCGTCGCGGGATGTCAACAAGGAACTGCTGGAACGGCTGGCGCAGGCTTCCACATCGCGCGGTGACGATTCAAATGCCTTGGGACCGCTTATCCTGCGCAAGCGACGCAGCAAATCGCGCAACAAAGGTGCGGCACCACTTGCTCCTCTTGCCACGCAACCAATGAGTCCATCGGAGGCCACGGAGACCACGCAGATGCTCGAGTGCACCGACGATCGGGATTCGAGCGGTGGACCGACCGACAGAACTGTTGCAGACAGGACCGCCGAGAGATCCGACCGTAAGAGACCACCGCCCAGACCGAGGGAGTATTTGTGAAAGTTCTTCTCGTTCCGATTATTTCTTTTCTTCCTTCTCTTGAGACAATCTGCCGCGACGCGGTCAAAAGGTTCAACATCTGATACGCTTGGTAGTTTAATCTCTCGTGAGAACGTGAGTCCTGTACGATAATGCGCTCGCGATTATCTTATTCTAAAACGTTTATGTATGTACATCGAACAATAGCTACTGTTTCGTTACTCTCTCGCTCGTATGTTTACGTGTATGATGGCACGTTACGCGGTGGTTCATTATTTCGGTGCAGCTGGAAAATTTAGTTATTGGCCACCTCACGCGTGTGCCTGGACTTTTTTGACGAATACTGAATAAGTTGACTCTGCTTCTCTCTGAGCAGTGGATGTCGCTGTTAACGAATATAACGAATATAGTGTCGATAATTATGTCTATATATCGATTCTGATAATATAGACATAATACGTATTCGAAAAGAACAGCTTCGCATTTTCGTTAATCGTTCTTCAAGATGAATGGAAAAAAAATGAGGCGGATCAAGCTTTTATCTCGAGCCGATGAAACGCCAGCGTAATTCTACATAGCCAAAAGCGGTACGACTAACGAGGAAACGAGGTAAATAAATGCAGTCTTAAGTACGAATTACTCGCTTGCGACGGCTTCTTCGAGACACATCGAAACTCTCCGAGGGAGTATATCCATCTTGTATACACATACACATACACATACATATATACACGTAGGTAGATATAGATTCACGTGCATCGTATAGTGGATCTCACGTAGTATCATGGCGATTACGCTACATTTCTAAGCCTTTCTCCGGCCACAAGAACGGTTCACGTCGACACCAAGCCAATGTCTCTCGACGAGGCAATGTGGCATTTTGTAATTATTAAGCCAATGTATTGGCGCATGTGATTCGTGATATAACTTGTAACGGTGGTATCTACCAGATTGCGAAGGTTGTATAGTCAGAACCGACCAAGTATGTTAATTTTCAACAAATATCATCAAGTATTTAGGCTCGAGGATGTTGAGTACATTACAAAAATATTAAATAAAAGCTGATAGTAAAATAAAATAATTAAAGTCTTATATATAAAATAGGATGATTAAAATTATTTCTTTTTCAATTTCACGGCTTTTTTTATCAAGTAGTGTCATAGATCACATGATACTAATATTTATGGTACTTGTTGAAGACTAAAAAATTTGCAGGCAAATAATTTTTTGAGACCTTGAGTGATTAATTTAGGTGCAAGTATAAAGATTTCTGACTTTTTTCTGCAAAGTAGAAGCATTTCCGGAATACCTTTTTTGATAGTATAAATTTAAATACATATTATTTTTTTAATAATTAAATCCTAAATATTTATATTACACAACTTTTGACTGGTTCTGCACGATTAATCGAGTTATTTGAGAAAGTCAACCGGTTAGATCGAGAGCACATGTATGGTGTTTAAATATATTTTCCTATAGACAGACAGAATATGTATTGCAATGGCAAAGGTACCTGAATGTAAACTCGAAGGCTTCATTGCATCGATACAATTTCCTTTGACGACAAATTAATCAAAGATTTTGATACGTGGTTTGGACACTACTGTCGAGTAGGAAAATTTTTATCTTGATTGAAAAATGTTTAGAAATCTTCAATTCAAATGTACATTTGCGTTTTTTTACTTTAAATGCATTGAACAGTGTTACGGACAACGCTGAATAATTAGAGCAGAAGAGCAAAAGAGCTAAATCGATTACGAATCGAAGTAATTGTCTCGTACTTGACAAATAGTCGATAGAATTGCTAATATGATTGTCATTCTATCCAAGGTGGAACCGTCGACACGATCTGTTGGATATTGCAAGTACAATTTAATCAGTTTCGATTGAAATCGAAATCTAAAAGTTTCGAATCAATTTCGCATAAAGTCTGATTCATTGTTATAGTTTTTATTACAAATTTTATCTCTATTATCTATTACTAATGTCATACTATATTAAAGTCGTAAATTACGAAAATATTTCTGATGTCTTATTGTTAGATTGCTTTCTTACTTATTGTTAGCTGTTCATTTAATAATTCATTCTTATTGCATTTCGTGTAACGGGTGATTATAAAGCAATCTGTGCGAAAAAGTGTGATTTGATTTCGAATCGAATTTGCTCTTCAAATTGACGAAGACATTAATTGGTCGAAAGTTCTCGTGCAAATAGTATTATTAAGCAGGAATGGCGCTACGTTCGCAAATTCGTATGATATACGTACGAAGCCAAACAGCAATATTAGATGTATATATCTTGTAATATATATATATGACATGTATATATATTTGCATAATCATTGACCATACAGACATGGGAAAGCGCGCTGCTGCTGCTGCTACTGCTGCAGACGAGAATGGCGTCTTTGCTAATACTAAAACGAGCTGACAATCAATCTTTTGCAAATATTTATTAGATTGAATCTGAATTATTGCATAATTATATGAATCTGCATTACTTGCCATTGCTACTTGTGAAGAATAGAAGAAACAATTAATTTGTATCAATAGCATATTACTTTTTACTTCTAATCATCTCTTTGATTTAAATTTTTTTATAGTTATACAATTATAAGAAATTAGTATTTTTCTATTCTCAATAACCATGAAGAGCAAAGGCACAATTCTCATTACCGAAAACATTTGATTAAATCGAAAGTATAGATGCAAACACGCGTGCACACACGTAAAATACACATACACATATATTTGCGCGTGTAAATAAATAAATTTAAAAAAATATATATATATACATAAAATATAGGAGACAAAGAATATATAAAAATAGAGATATATAATTTCATGTTATGAAAGAAGAATTATCGAAAAATTGATAACTTTGTTAAGTAGATTTTAGAGACAGAAACGACATAGCTGGCTCTATCATAGTTTATATACTTATACGCAAAGAAAAGATTTAACACTGTTGAAATTGTAGCAATTAAGCCAATTAACCGATTAAGTCTATCGCGCATCGATTATATTGAAATGCGGTACGCTGAGATTTTTCATGCACCAATCATATCGCGCGGGCCGTTTATACGCTAAAATGCTCGAATTTTGCTATTTCCATTCACTTTCGTCAACAATAAGACTACAACATCTGTGTAAATTCAATTCACACATGTAGGGTTACCATCCGTGCGTTTCAATAACTGAAAGTATACTTAATATTTTGAATGACATCAATCAAAATTTGCATAAGTAACCAAATATAACTCAATCATTACAAAGTCATTTAAACTTTATAATTTCAAAATATTTAACATTAAAAAAAATAATTTAATTCAATAAAATTTTATAATTGATTGTCAAAGTCGAACATTTTAATTTTTTTATTCCTAAATATTAGAATCTTCAAATCTAATATAATTTTCAAAAAAAGCTTCTTTCTCTTTCCTTTGTAACATCATAAAAACAAAATTAATTTCAAATACCATAACAAAGAGATAAACGAAGAGTATTATTCTTATCCAATTTGATTTTCTAAACATGAAAAAAATTGAATGATAAGTCGCATGTTTTGCAATGCCGATACCCAATTTGTGTTTTAAAATCCGAAAGATGTATTACAGAAAATAGAACCATAACTATTACATTTGCAAGCCATACAGCATGATGAAAGAAGTTAAGAAAATGAAAATCCAATTTGTCAATCACTGTCTTTTAGATAATTTCCGTTAGCTTTGAAAATTACAACTGTATGACATAAAGTTAAGAGAAACGAAAAAAGGAATTTGGCATATTTAAATAAAGAATATTAATTGAAAGAATTAGCAAATAAAACAAATACAATACGATCACTTTTAAAGTATGAAAATATTATAAATATTGCATTAATTATCGATAGAGATCTTAACATTTAAATTCGAAATAAGAAATTTTGCCAGTCTCTTTCTTCAAGGCTAATTGAACCATCTGCTAAATCTCTCTTTAATATAAGACATTTGCGATACTGCAGCTTTGGACAAAAATACTAAGTACATAAAATAAGCAATCTATATCTCTCAAACAAAGAGTATAAAATCGGACGAAGGATTGCTCGTTAAATATTGTGCAGTTTTGTAGAAAGTCATGAGAGGAAAGCAAAAACGAGCATGTAACAATGAACGTGCCCGCGTGCAGTTGTAAAAAGAAGTAGATCTCTCCATTCGCGATCTGCCCCGTTCGACCAAAGTGTTTTAATTTTATTGTCATCGTTTGGTTGTGTTAATAAATTTTACTTATTGTGAAAACTCTTGCAAAAACTTCGAGCTTTTAATAAGTTTTCTTTTCCTTATTTTTTAGTTTGCGATAAAAATTATACATAAAAATATAGCTAATACAGAAAATAAATTTATGTCTAAAAATATTTAAAGACGATCATATTCCTTATGTGAGAGCATTTTTTGTAATTCGCATTGTGCAGCCGGGCAGGTCGTTACTGGACGTAGATGAGAGTATAAACGCAATACGATATTACGATTTTTTATATCAGCTACTTCGCAATAATACGAACAATCGCCATTCGAACGACAATTTCGTAACACGAATCGTCGTCCCTGACCTTACGTGCTTATTCGCTCGAAACAAAGTTTCAAGAAGCAAGTCAATTCTCGCGACTCGTTACAACGAGTTACTACACGGCATGTACAAATCCGCGTTCGAAAGTTGCTGCGAAAGCTTTGCTGTCCTTGAACATCAATTACTAAAAACACAAAGTTATATTATTCTCATATTGTCATACATATACAAGGTGTTCGGAAATTCAACCGACAAACTTTCAGAGATTGTCGGGGTCACCATAAGGATCATTTTTTGCAAATAGATCTAGGGTCGCAAACGTGTCTTTACATCACTACAGCATACAGGCTGGATCAACCACCGATCTTGCCTTCATTGGCTGGATCAACCGTCGATCTTGTCTTTGATAACTACATCGTGCCGCGATCTTGCTCCGATCTCTTTTTTGAGATATAACGAGGTCCCGACCTTTTTCGAACACCCTGTATGCCGTAGCGATGTAACGACACGTTTGCGACCCTAGGTCCATTTGAAAAAAATGATCCTTATGGTGACCCTGACAATCTCTGAAAGTTTGTCGGTTGAATTTCCGAACACCCTGTATTATTATATTAAGCTTTATATTTTAGATCAAGCGAAAAAGCCCCGTTAGAATTTCATTATCGAGCTGATTTGTCAGCGATACTCCTACATCTTTCAGTATAAATTAATTTTAATCAGGATCATAAAAAAACAGCGATTCAAATCTTAGTATTTTTTTTATCTCATGCAACATTGATTAAAATAAACTTTGAAATGGTATAATTTATGTATATTACCATTATGTTATTATGTATACAGCCACGACACGCTAAGTAGCATGTCACAATCGCCGCGTGCGATCTCCAGAGCCTTAAATATAGGGAAATTCGATACGACGATGACGACGAGAGTGTTCGCAACGACCGTCGAAGAAGCCGTGATAGGTACTGTACGAATTTCATGAAAAAAAAAGAATGAAAACAGAAAAACTATAAATATATAAATACATACATAAATATACGTACATATATATATATATATACATAAAAGGGGGGGAAAAGATTTTTGCTATAACACTTCGTCCATTTTTCTATATGGGCAGTTCGTTGCACTCGTAACACAAATCCTTGGCCTTGTAAATTATTATCCTCTTCAGCCATTTTTCCGACGAAAAATACCCCCTGTTTTCGCAGTACTGCAGAAAGTATATGTACATCGAAGAAATCGAACAGAATCAAACAGAATCGAACTTGATTTTGCACCCTCCATGATCCTCTTTCTCTCATCTCCGTTTCTTTCTCCTATGAAAAATTGTCTACTAAACGATAATCTCTCGGGGTTCGATTTCTACGATAGCGTGATCACTCTTCATGTATAACGATGGGACTCTTGTAAAGCTTTGCGAGGCTCAATAAAGAGCGATCTCGGGGGTGGATTTAAATAAGAATTTGCGAGAGCAATTTCTCCGCCGATAATTTGAAGTTGGAACGATCATTGACGATTGATGATGTGAACAAATGATACGTATCTCAGGTATTTTGATGTCAATTCCTGAGTGAAAAGCGACAGTAATATGAGACCGACAGTAATATGACGCGTTACGAGAGAACCGAATAATTTATTTGAATGATTCAATGTATCTCTCGTAGAAATTGTATCGTTGCGTTTGCGATCAGTTACGTGCAAAAGCGAAAGTCGCATAGGATAGTCGATTTGCGTTCAGCAAACGTTATTAGTCTTCCTATTATCCCCGAATTCGCGCGTTCATCCGAAGCGTCGACTGCGTGAGAAACACGACAGAAAGAAAGAGAACAAACGCGAAAACACAATAATACGTCCAAAATATTATTCAGCAAATCGTCGTCAATGATCGCTCGAAGAATATCCTTGAGAAATCAAATTGTAGCATCGAACGAAGCCTGGATAGAATACTCAATGAAAAAGCTGCTTTCAAACTTATAATAAAAATATTAAAACCTATACTTCCGTTGTGTTTCATTTCGAAATATATTTTTCGCAAATAGGAATCTATTATTCCTATCCATTCTTTCCTTATAAATAAAGAATTTTTTGTCAGATGATTTATATGCGTAAAATATATTTCTTAATTAATATATTTTTAAATCATGTTTCGTAACAATTTTGCAATCGTAGAATTTACTACCTAGTTCTAATTAGATAGTCTTTACGTTTAATAAAAAACATCTCGTCTTAATTGATCTTAACATGGTTCATTTTTCAATGTGGACAGATTGATTCAACACATTCTACGTTGAATATAATTCTGCCTAGTGTAACGAAACGTTTGTTCTAAAAAACTGATGATACCGTTTAAAAACGAACGTCAAGTAATTACATCAACTGCTTATGTCGATATCCCATTTTAACATTGTTTTTCCAGTACGTGGATGTAAAATCCGGGATCCTCGATCTGATTGAGCGGTTTGAAGTCACCGTAAATGGTGTGTTTCGCTCCGTGGCTGAATGTCTCGGTCAGCATGTCACGGAAAACTGTTAGTCTGTGAGGATAATACGACAGCCTGAATTCGCTCATATATTCAGGATTGTCCTCATCCAAATTGATCATATAATCCATAGTAACGATCCTCGGTTTTCCGGAGACGTAGAGTACCGATGTCTTGATGTCCGTCATATGCTGACTCTGCAACACAACAAGTTTTTTAACAAAATTTTCCCAAATGATGGGAGAGTGTAAGGATTATTCACTTAGATACGGCAAGCTAAATAAACAAAATAATTAGCATCTGTAAATTGAAATAAACAGCCTCAAGACTTTTCTGAGTTACTATATGCCTCTGATACGATGACAATAATGATAAATAATTACACATTTTTTCTAATGACACTTACATTATAATATATGCATTTTGAAGGAGTTTGGCCGGTTCTGATGATGTAATCGTAATTCCTGTGATCGATGAGCAGTAAGCCCCCCGGCTTTACACAACGTTCGAAATTTGCTAAGGCTTGTCTAGAACAACCAAATATTTTATGAATAATGTAGATTCATAAAACATTCTGGATTAATCTATCAAGTTTAGTTATTTTTAAAGTCGCTAAGCACAGTTTGAGAACCAATGTTCCGAAGTATCAACTATAGATAATCTAATCTAATATAATCTATACAATGGTGAATTTAATACCTCTGCTCTCTCTGATCATCGAAAGAATCAGGCATATGGGCGAAACTGTTTCCCAAACATATAACGGCATCAAAACCTTCTCCAATGAGGTAGCTAATATCGCTGGGTAGAGTTAGCCAATTCGCTTCTTCGATCACTGTTACAATCCAAAAGGTCAAAATGATAATAATTGCAAAGGTATGTTTCTCGGTAGACTTATAGAATTTTCTTAAATTAGATGTCGATATTAAATCTTTGCTTTGCTTTTTTTCTTGGCTTTAGGACTTCATTGTGGATATGATTCCTCAATACTCTAAAAATAATGAAAGTATAAGTTTGATAATTATTATTAGTATAACTTTTAATACAATTGTTTGCTTCAATTTGGTTGGCATATAGCTCATTCGCGTTTTCAGTTTACCAATGTATCACATGATTGAAATCACGAGGTCGAAGGCCAGGAAGTAGAAAACGAAAAGTCGCGATTGACCTTTGCTGATAAATGGTAAAGATCCTTTCTATACTTCTATTACTGATAAAGCAATCCGTTATAACGATAAGCAGGCTGGTGACTGTTTTCGAGCGATATACAACTGCCGTGCTTTAAACTGTTTTATCTGGTTTCGATTTCACAATTATCATGTATAAATAATAATTTGTTAGATTGTATATACGCGTTAACAATAACAACTTTTATCGACACGCAAAGAGATCATAAATGCACATTCAATATCGTTAAATATATGATCTTGCGTTGTTGTGATGTTGACTTAAATCTTCTTAAATGCATCAGCGTCATCATATTTCTCAATCGGAACAGAAGTAAACTCTTGCGTTAAGATGTTATTTCGAGTTTCTAACTTCTGTAACTCTTTCTGTAATTTGATTGCGTCTTTCTCTTCACGTTTCAAAGAACATCTTCCGTTTTATCTCTCTTTAATTTTTCTCAGATCTTTTTAAGCCCAACGAGAAATCTGATCCTATCGAAATATTAAAGCAAGTCCAAGTTGCTCACCCCAGTTGTCGAAGGCAGGCTCCTTTCTACGATCCCATCTGGATTTTAGCGCGTATTTGAGCATTTTGTCAGACGCATCGACGCTGACGACCTCGAAACCCTCCTCCAACAGCATCACGGAATCGACACCGGTACCGCAGGCGACATCCAGTATTCGACGACATCCCTTCTGTCGTAGCAGGCCCACCAGGAAGTCCCGATAGTTCTGCGTACGTTGTTTCTTGTCGCCGATGAAGACTTCCCAGACCTTCGCCGCTTTGCCGTCCGCATACTGATCCTTGACACCCTCGGCTGGCGTACCGAGAGAACGAGTACGAAATACGGAATCCACCATCGTGAGAGAGCAAGACCTTACGACAGAACTATAGAGTCAACGCGTCATCTTAGAGATTGCAATTGCAATGCAAAGATACATATATTGAAAAGAATTAATGAGCTTATAAAAAAGATCCCCAGACAGCACAGGATATCCTATGGACATCCGTTTTATGTCCATTTCTTGTCGGGATGTCCATGGACCTTATAAAGATATCCATAAGATATACATTTGTGGACACTATAGGAATATCCCAAAATGGACAAGTTTGTATGTCCATATAATATCCACTACATCCGCGAGCAGTACTCCGCGTCCATCTGGCACCACCACCAGATGGACGCGGAGTTCTCGTAAGTAAAAAACCATACAAGATGGAATAAAAGACGCAGCATTATAAAAGTCTTCACCCATGTTTTAACGAAATGGTTTTTCGAAGAAGAGTCCCTAAAATTGGGCTCCAAGGTGTGAAAGTAAATGAGATGTATTTTGACAATACAATTTCGTTTAGTTCTAAAGTTAATGCAGATACTTGATATTCTTGGTGGTTATATGTAACAAAATGTATTGATATAACTTTTATCACGTCCACCAATTTCGTAAACGGATATACCATGAATGTCCATAGAATGTCCGAAGGACGTAAAACGGATGGCCTACGGATATCCTCAATATCCTTAAAGGATGTCTTATGGATGTCCTTCGGATATTCGTGTGCTGTCTGGGGAATTACACTCCATCGCTATTTTGCCGTTCCAATCACCATCAGTGATAAATATAGTAGTGCACATTTGTCTTTTTTCGATTCCTTATAATTTTTTTTCTTGCAGCTATAATACATTAGCTGCTTGATCATATAGATTTAATCTCGAATATCATTGTCGTATCTATAATCTCAGTTGACTACTTTTCTTGTTATCTCACGTTAAATATCTTTTGCTATTACATATTAATTACTTTTTTAATAACCAAGATTAATCGCGTATTCCGGCGCAAATCCTATCTGCAAGATTGACCAGATGGCTTCGTCATCACGCCGTCCCCCATAAATTGTTGTTATCTCGCGTAGTGTAGTCAAGGGCTCTTGACACAAGTCAAGCGGTACCTACATCAGTAGGTTTACACTGAGGGCAAATGAGAGAAGGGCGACCTCTCTCTCTCCACGTTACAATGCCACGTGCCCACCGGGAGTAATTCCATCGTCTCCTAGCATTTTCTATTTACTCCCGAGGACGCCGGTGCACTCTGATTAAGCGCGGGTGATGATCTCGGTGCAAGATTAAACGCGGAAGCGGTCGCTAATTAAACGTGTTAACGATGTAACTCGGCGTCATCGAAATCCGAGCAGCGACAGGAATAGCGGAAGAAATATTCACTATGATAATCGATATTAATATATGATAATGATTCTCAATAATAATTATATAATAATCTGCGATTAATTGTCCAATATAATACGTGTAATAATTAATTGACAACGTGACATTTATCAAATTGTCGAATTATTTGCACAGTCTTAACATATATCGCGATTATTTAATTTTTATTAATTATCATACGGCTAGTTTGACTTTTAGCACGATAATCGTTCGAGTGCAAGCGAAATACGTACAAGAATATATGTTATAAAGACGTGAGAAAATAAGTTTCCAATTTTCTGTCGTTTACTTTATATTTTTCTTTAGCTTTCAATAAATCGCAAATTAAATCTCGGTTTGCGATTACGAAGACAGAGTAAAGAGTTCAGCGATCTCCTTCTGATTCACTTCTTTTTAACAACTTGAGAAAGTTAAGATCTGAATTTGATTAAACTGCAACAATAAAAGATGAATAGAAATTGGTATGCAAATCTATATAAATTTTTCTTTTACATCCTTAAGATTATTTTTCTTGTTAAAAAGAATAGAGCAAACCGCTCATTTGCACTTTTGAACTTGTTATATTCCTTCCTCTCTTACGAGATATCGTACCTTCAACTGGATGATGACAAAACCGTCAGCGGCTGTCGTCCGACGCTGAATATCGATACGAAAACCGCGCTAAATGTGAATGAAAACTGTCGCAATAATACAGCAATCGCCGCATTTATATACGCAGTGATAAATAACCGTTGCGATAATGTGCGTGGATATACGAATTCACACACCAGTACGTGCTAATGACTCTATCACTGGATTACTTCTCAATGTGACGTAATAATTTCCACGCGATGCCGATGATTCGGTTTAGTAACGTTTGATAAAAGCGAACGGCTCCAACTCGCCGCGACGATCGTGACATCGTTCGACTTCGGGGAAAATTCTCGTACAATCCCGACCGCAAGTTGCCAATTATATTCGAGCAATTAGCAAGTGTCTTCACTTTATATTCGATTATTAATTAAATGTCGCTAGTCATCATTGTGACTCGATTCTTTCTTCGCAATCAGAAATCCACCCTTGTAACGCTCTTATTCTCACGTATTACTTTTTCGCGTTACCTTTGCATAATTTTGTTAGTTACAATGGCGCAGATGTGTACGTGGCGACTAATAAACAATACTACGGTGATATAAGTGTAAAGGACAATTTCCGAGAGCTTGGGAAGTTATCGCAGAAAATGAGCCCTCGTTACGAGACATTACCATCGGAGGCGTTTTTCCATGGATTGTTATTTGAATAATTTCTTTTGCACCAGTGTGGGTGGTATGCTTGCTGTACAGTCATCATTTTAGTGCGTTCTGTTTTGTTTCTTGTATTAAGTTCAATTTATTAAATCTTTTTATTTCCTATCGAACGAGTTGTTCTTCTTTGCTTCTACGTTCGCATTGTTCGAGCCATTTCCGAAGACAGCCCGTCGGAAATTCGGGCTCCGAAACTATGCCGGTTACCTCGTTACATCATCGCAATAATCGACAGATTTCTATCAAGAAATTGTACAAACATATTAACATCGCGAATATCGTTACTAATATATTTTTATCGTTTCTTTTATATATTCGAAAGATATACGTTGCAAAGTATTGAGTTTATTACGTCACGTTTTACAACGTCATCATTATCACACAAGTGCATTCTATGACACAAGCGATGACTTGCAAGTTTCAACGATCTGTAGCAAATAAATAAAACTGCGAAAGATAACCGTGATCGATCCAAATGTGTACTCTTACAATATTTGCACAATATGGTGTGTAATGAGGTCCAATAACTTTAAAACAGATGTTCACCTTCATGTTCGTATGTAACGAAAGAAACAGCATTCTGAAATATATTAATAATATCATATTCCAAGAATAATGGATTCTTTATTAAAGCCAACAGAATACTCTTACATTTTTTACAATTACATAAATATATAACAATAGGATGAATCAATTATTCTTAGTTTATTATGGTACTTTAAGTACTACATATTTTTACGAGCATAAAAAATGCATTTTTATTAAACTTCTTTGTAACAGGAAGAATTGTGTGTTTGCGGATAGCTCGTATAATGCAAATGACAAGCTGTTACAAATTATAACAGAAATAACAATGTTTATCTCTATAAATGTGAAGGAAAGGGCTACGTAATATCTCCATTTTAGTTATAGATTATTCTTATTGTGTAAAGAGCATACAATACAATCAACTATAAATTGGCAGTCATGTAGTTAAAGATTGTTATGTATCATTCAACCTCTTGTAATTTGAAGAACCATTTTTGCAAACTTATATCTTAAAAATATATATATATATATATATGACTATTAATTAAATGCAACAAGTCTATGATAGAAAAAAATATTCTTCTGATAAAGGAGCAGTTTACAATATACAACTAAAATTTATAACGTGGAAATATTTTTTTGTAATGCTTCCGTTCAAATGAGAGAACGCTTTTAAGTAACAAGTTATAAAAGACTTGGATAAAAATGTGTGTGCTTCTTTTAATGTATAAATAATGACTTAAAATTCTGTTTAATCATTCGTATTATCCTTAATACAAATCGTAACTCATCTTCCTTCGTAACAGAAATAAGAAATTGATGGTATTACGTTTTTCCTTATATTGAAATGTTTCAAAATTTTGCCGTTAATTTATTAACTTTATTTAGAAATGTACACAGAATCTCCCCAGATGTAACGCTTATGTGAAAACTATCGATTATATGACATGTGTGAAAAATGTTAGTTTACAAATCAAGATTTTCCATAAGTGAATCATCGATTATGCTTAACATTCTGAGTCGTGCACAACAATCTGTGTTGAGTGCAATAGATTAGTTAAAACACCAACAAGATTTAATTTATTTTCTGAAACTATGCAATGATCAGATGAATGTTGAACTATATCACTTTGTCAGTTGCAGCAAATTTTTCCTGCGCTCTCACCCGATCCCCACTTTACAACAGTTCGTACCCTCATATATTCTTCAAATCATCCGGCAGCTCGTTCTTGGGATGTTTATTTTCAAAGTGTTGCTTGTAAGTCTTAGGATCTGGCATTTGAGCCTGCAAATAAAAAATGTATGCAATATCTATACCGACGAATCTCCTAAAATCTACAGACGACAAAGATTCTGACCTTGCATACAGTACACACGTGCACGAGCGCTTTCTGTGCCGCCTTTTTTTGATCATTGGCACTGTGTCCTTGCTGTTTCTTTATTTTCGCGGTTTTTTCCGCCGCCTTGGCTTGAGACTGTATCTTCTGCTGTCCACGAGCCATTCTAGAAACAAGAAGAGTCCACAGATAAGCGGAAATGTAATACTGGCGATAACGCTCAAGCCTGTTTTTTTTCGCGGAGTTCGTTAACATCACGCGGGATTAAATTTATAATATTAGCTGACACGTATTTAACATCTTTGCTAGGACAAATCTAACTAATCATATCCTTCAACGGTTGTCACCGTCTGTCAATAGAACGAGTCTCTCTCTCTTTTATCTTCCGCAGCTATCACCTTCCTGAAATAAAATACAGAGCCATATTGTACCCTACCTAGCTGCGAAAACGTATGATCGAGAGTATCCGTGGAGTTTACGCTCGCCAAAATCGTTCACGTGCTTCCCTCGCTGCGATAATTGCAACAATCGCTACTATGGCCTGGAGTAAGGAGTAGGGTCACTTTCGACCGCTGAAAAAAAGTGCAGGGAAAACTTTCTAGGACGAGAGAGAGAGGGTGAGAGAGAAAGACGATGAGAGAAGCGCATCTCGCCACGAGAGAGCTCGGGATCCGTTTGTGTATCATCTGGGAGCTGTGCCCCGTCGCAAAATTTTTCTCTCGTCTTTCTTTCGCCGCATGTCGGTCGCGTATCCGTCTCGTTTCAGGTGCAAATAGTGTAAGATAGTGCAGCTGGACCGACGTCTTGCCTTACCTATTCGGAGACGGCGAGAGACGTGCACGACAACGGTGTTTTCCGCTTCGGCGCCGGTTTCCCACTCGGGTGTCTCGGACACGGCTCTTCCGCGACGACAGAAGCGCGGGCGATGCTCACCGACGCTCGCCGGCGAGAGGGACGAAATCCTCTCCTCGAGGGGAAAAGCCGAGGCGACGGAGGCGAGCGGAGCGGAGCGCTCTTCGTGCGCGACGAGTACGCTCGCGCGGGCGCGCGGCGCGGCGCGGCGCGGCGCGGCGGGGCGGGAGGGATAGCGCAGAATAGCGGTCGTCAAACGGGAATCGCGTCGCGTGTAGCGCGAGTGCCGTGGCTGTGGCTGTGGCTGTGGCCAGACGCGCGTACGGCGAACGTCTAGGCTAGGAAATAGGAATGATTTAGCTGCGATTTTCGGACCATCTCTTCCCGAGGCTCGTCAAGCGAGCCATTCCGAGACGCAACGCGATGCGATGCGAACTTTCGTTTTGGTCGATATACGTCTGTCGTCTACGAGGACACGGCCAACTTTTTGAATATTAGACTTCAAGCGCGGTTCCAAATTAGCGTCCCGCGCGGTGGATGGCCAATCGCATCTCTGGAATCGCGAAGGTTTAAGGTTTGTTTTCTGTTCCTGAACTGGCTGCACTAATTCAGAGTTTATCTTTTTTACTCCACATTGGAAAGAAAAAGATAAACTCTGAACTAGTGCAGCCAGTTCAGGAACAGAAAACAAACTTTTGTCGATACTGTGGATGTACCCACAGAAAATACCCGCGAAAATTAAAAGGCTAGAAAAGTATCAGGAGAATATAAACTCGACACGAGGAGGTTGTTCTATTTAAAATTCCAAGAATTTTCTAAGATTTCCAACAATTGTTCCAAGAATTCAGGATTTCAAATCGCAAAAATTAAAAGTCTGGGAAACCGACGAAGTATCAGGAGAATATCGACAACCCCTGGTCTACGATAGGAGTCGTAAGTCGTAAGAAATTGACCAATCACGATTATTCTCTTCGCAATCGACTGTGATTGGTCAATTTCTTACGACTTACGACTCTTATTGTAGACCAGGGGGAAGAGGTTGTACTATTTAAAATTCCAAGAATTTTAAAATTTTCAACAATTTTTCATATTATGTAAATTAAATGTTATAATTAAACTTTGAGAATCCTTTTTTCTGAATGCAATAACTTTTAGAGCTCGGATTTTTGTATCTCTTTGCTAATATATATTTCAAAGCATAGAAATGGCCGAAATGGGAATCAATTAAAAGAATCTACTGTTTCATATTATTTTAATCTTTAACTACACTGGCGAGGTACAAACGTACCTCACCCGTATGACTTTTTGTTAATAATTCTTTTAATAAACAACGGCTAAAAATTTATAAATGTTGTTCAGGGTCATGACCTTGACAAACATTGTTGATCAAGATCAAGGTCGTAAAGTATATACCTACTGGTTATAAATTAATACAATTTATTGAACTTTTATTATACATTAGTATTACAAATTATTATCGTTGATATTTATTTGATCATACACTCGCTCTATACACAAAATAACGTTTATTACAATAAATTCAATTTTTACAGCTTTTTAAAATAAATAATTATATTTATATATTATTATTTAAAAAATATGGAAACTATATAATATTTTAATATTATAGTTTCAATAATTTTCGAAAAATTTGAATTCGATCGACTTATGCAAGCAACGCGACAAATCTAAGGGCGGTATTCATAGTCGGTTCTTATATTTAAGACCATCTTAAGTACAATCTTAAGATGTCATGAATCAATCATAGAGCCGTATTAGCGTCTTAAGATGCCATTACATGGCAGCGAGCAGCAAACCAATCAGCGAGGCGATATTTTCTACGCCACTGTGAATATCGCCTCGCTGATTGGTTTGCTGCTCGCTGCTCGACGCTTGACGCTTCCTGTCTGTGGGCCCTTTAAGATGTTACTTAAGACGGTCTTGAAATAAGAACGGCTATGAATACCGGCCTAAACCCATTTATTATAGTGTTTTCGATTGGGCTAGGTTCAATCGCTCTCGGAGCAATTATTGACGTCACAACTTGCGCTGATTGGATTATACTTTTAGATCTGAACTATGATAATTGATAGGACTATTCTCCTGGGCTGCGTTCAGAAATCCTACTCGATGGGTAGAGTAGCTTTTATTAACCAATCGTGATAAAGAAATTTTTGTTCTTTTTGTCCTGATTGGTCAATAAAGGCTACTCTACCCGTCGAGTAGGATTTCTGAACGCAGCCCTGGATCTACAATGGAACCCAACCTGGGCACCTAGGCTGCGTTCGGAAACATCACCCGAGTGTCCCCGCGTATCATTTTATCCTTAGGTCTGTTTGTGTTGCTTGCACTTCTCGCACTTCTTGCACTTAAAGCGAGATAAACATACGCGCCTGGCGTTGAAGAAAAAAAGAACGAAAAGTACAAGTGCGAGAAGTGCAAGCAACACAAACAGACCT
>NJRQ01000024.1:865625-894049 GCA_003063805.1 Aphaenogaster ashmeadi | reverse complement strand
GTCAAACCGACTGAGCTTAATTTCATTAGAGACCGATGTTTTAATAGCGAATTCGATCACTCGCACTACACTGAATTAATGCACATTTGAGGCTGTTTCATATGGACATATCTAAATGCAATGGGTATAATAATATAATATATAATCAGTTTAACGATGAAATCATTAATGCGTATTCTGCTAAATAACGTGATAATATCATTATAATGACTATTTGTATAGTCTTATAAAATATTTATGTGCTTCTACGTTTAAATAACTTCATGTATAGTAGCTTTTAATATGCACTAATCCAGTATAGTGCGGGTGATCGAATTCGCTATAAGTTAGAAAAAAGTGATTTGATAAAAAAAGATCATTGAACAAAGAAAAGAATGAAAACGATTAAAAACACTATGGTAGACTGTTAATTTTTCCTTTGTGAGTAATATTAGAAATGAAAGAACCTCGAGGAACTTAATCGCGCGATGTGGACGAAACCTTATCCATTTCTACCAATGCAGGTTATCTTTATTCTCGGCTTAACTTACTCTTAATTGCCTAGTTTACACCGAGCACTTAATACGCGTATCAAATAGTAAATAACTAGTAAATTAGTTTAATCATTGGCTATTTAGCTCAAATACACTACTTGATACGCGTATCAAGTGCTCGGTGTAAACTAGGCAAATAAGAAAGCTAAGCTTCCTTCCCCCGAGGAGGTTTAATCCATTTAATTTGGATCAGCTGATCCTTAATCCTATTACTTCGTTGTACTACTGTGGCCCTTTTACGTAGGCTGGATATCCAATTGGGGGTCCAATTAAGAAGAAGAAGAAGTTTAATTTACTCTTTATCTTTTACTGATTCTAAGAATTAGCGATTAAAGATAACCTACATTGATAGAAATGGACGTTAGTTCGCCAAGTTCTTAACCTTCAGTTGGCGAACGGCGAACGGTGCCGATATGGAAATATACTGACCTTTAGGCGGCGTCCAGTGATGGTTTCCGTATGACGTTTGCATCAACAGGTACTGAATGGTACCTTGAAATCGGCGAAAAATCACAAGACCGCAAGCGCGTTGTTGCTGCATCATGACGGCTGACAACCGGAAAATTATTCGCGAAGCTACTGAAGCTACTGGAAGCTCTACTGAAGCCCGTATCAAAATATATGCGTTAGAAATTGCAGGCTGGAGATCGGGATTCGACCAATCGGGACGAGGCAGAGTTTCGAAATAGGAATTTAGAATTCAGTCCAATTTCCTAAACTATTATGTCAATCTCGAGCAATAATTTTTAATTTCCAAAAAAAATTTTTTTTTTTAATATTTAACCACATGACAAAACTAATCAAATATTTCTTTTCACCTGTTAGAAATAGAATCGCAATTTCTGAAAAGCGATAGCTGATTGTTAATCTGGAATCAATTACCTCTAATAGATATACATGTGTTTTTATACACATATTCAATTAAAAAAAAAATTATTTTTATAATTGAAGCAAATTATGAGTTTACTTAATTCGCTGTAAAATTGTGGCAAAACGTATCATACGAATAGAAATAAATTTAAATATATGATATTCATCGGTTTCTATGACCAACGAACCTTTTTCGAAATATTTCCGTTTCTCTTATACTCTTAAGCAATGATCTTCGAGTTCAAAGGAATGTAGTTTTATTTTGTAACATCGATATTAAATCAACGATATTCGTAGGATCCAGTATAATATTTACTACCTTTCTTGAATCGTCGGCTGGTGTTTGTACTTTTGCAAATTTATAATTCGAATATGGAGGCGAAATTTACAATGTTAAAAACTTTACGACTAGACACCCGTCGTAATAAATTCGTCTAACTCTAAGAAGCGTATAATCAGATGTGACAACCAACAGCTTTGCTTCTCGAGTGAAATGTTGTCCGTATTTATACATCGTAATTATATGTACACATACACATTAATTGACAGCGTTAGAAAGAATTAATACGTCCACCCTCTCTTCACGATTGTAGGAATCTCGTTATGTGCGATATCTCGCGAACGTAATCGGCAATTCGGCACAGCTTTTCGTTGAATTGCGAACGAGCCGATGGAAAGAAATGAAAATATCGACGTGACGAGCTCGCGCGTTTTGACAGGAATCTGAATCGGGAAACAATGCGTGTTACCATTTTATTATAAACGTTTTGCTACATTTTGGCTAGATACCGATCACCAGAAAACACTTAGCAAAGCTGTATACGTATGTACCTATCTACAGAGACCGATGTGTGTATGTATGTAATTCACGTATGTGTATTATGTGCGCGTCGAGTAGTCGTCGCGCGCAGCCACGCGGGCGACGAGCGCGGGAGTAATATTATATTCTTTCGCGGCACTTACATACAAAAAAAATCACAAGATAGCTCCCTCCCTCGCCGTTATGCCAGACTCGATTCTACGTGTCGCCCGCGTAGCTCCGCTTTTTCTCGGTTTCTAATTGTCTCTCGATAGATCCTTCTATCACGCGTTAAAATCATAAATGTCCTTAGATTTATTTCTCCTCCTTCACTTAAGCATCGATCATTAATTTATACATTTATTTCGTAAAGCAAGCGGGCGAAGGGTGGATTTATGTATAGATTACGGTAGATAATTAATTCGTCTATATGTCGGGGATGTGTATTATTAATGCTATCTGAAGGTCCTTACATTAACATTAATAATAATAATAATAATAATAATAATGATAATAATAATTCCTATTTATGGTGTATGTGTGTGTGTGTGTGTGTGTGTGTGTTTGTGTATATGTATCTCTATAGAGTCATTTACAACGACTGCTCTGGATTACAATCTTTTTCTTTTTTTTACACGGTGATAATAATGTTCGATAATAATGTTCGTCAGGGGGTACTAATTCTGATTGACATAGGAACAAACGAAAAAAGAAAACGATCATTATCCTCCAGTCTAATTCCCTAAAAGTGATTGGATCTCTCTCTCTTTCTCTTGAAGAGATGTGTGAATGTTCGCATCTAAGTTGTCTCTCCTTGTAAATCGATAACATTATTACTATATCATTATATTACATTATCTTGCTTATTGGTTCATGGAGTAATCCAATGACACGAAACTGGTATGGTTATGCACAAAGAAGATAAGTCCCGATGCCAATGCTGCGTTGATCATTTACTTAGAATTTTTGTCAAGATGTTCGGTAACGGACAATTGGCGCCGATACTTAGTTGCTATCAGTCATTTCATGATCCACAACACGACGTATCGCGATCGTAACGTCGGGTTGGCGCGCTGAAGTTATTCTGTATTTCTCAGTGTAGCAAGTGTTAGAAATGTGAAAAATCATTGAGTTTATAGTATGTAAATAAATTAGTCATTGCCTATTTTAATAACATACTTCATTAATCTTAGGCAAATATAAAAAGTTTGCGATACTTGAGTTCCGTGTATTTTATGATTTTGGTGTGTGAGGTTCTCTCTCTCTCTCTCTCTCTCTCTCTCTCTCTCTCTCTCTCTCGCTCTTTTTCTCTCTTCTCGTTAATTTTTAGTACCTTCGTAATATATACTATATACACCAAGTCTCTAGTTCGCTTCTACGGTTTACGGTAATCCCTAATTTTATTTCATTCAACTGCAAATACTTCTGAATGAAAGGATTAAATAGTGTACAATATAGCCAATTATAATACTTAAATTTAATATTATCATATATTTCTCGTAGAAATAACAGATCTTGTGTTATTACTGATGTAGTTTAGATTTATAATTCCAATTTTGAGAATGATGAAGTGTGTGTATTATTCACATGAAATACGAGTAATAACTCGATGGTATTTCTAAATTATGTTAATAATTTCTCTGCTTCTACCTTTATAATATTGTATATACTATATATATATATATATATATATATATATACACACATACATACATATATATATATATATATATACACTCTTGTCTATGATAAAAATAAAAATATTAATATGTTTTAATCATAATTGGCTAATGTCTATAGTGCTGTGTATTTTCAAACTTATACTACAGATAAAAAAGATAAAGTATCATAAAATGTTCGAAAGAAAACGGTTGCACATTGTGCAACATTAAAATAATTCTATTCATTATTCGTTTACGGCGCTAATTACAATGATGATAGATTCTCGTCAATACAGAACGCAACACATAATCCCACGGTTCTGTATAATTTGTCGAACTATTTACAGGCAAAACCTCCGTTCGCTAAATTTTACATACAATTTATGAGATTGGAAAAAAACAGGAAGTTACAGAGAAATCTCTTGACGTTGCAGATGCCCTGTCTCATCCTTTTATTTTTCATATATAGTCACGTTATTTTACTGTACAAAGAACGCCATGAAAAACGAAATCGACGTGAGAAATGTTTTATTAGGCACATTTAACAATCCCGATTGAATCGATTCTACTTTAACCCTTCAACATCTTATGATGGTATGCGATAAGTGTTGGACATTTTGAAGACATATCAATTTGAATGCAGATATCTTCAACGTCAAGAATAACATAAAACGTTAATACTGTTTGAAAATGAAGCGATACTTCATGATAGACATGGTGAATTGTTCGAAAATTGGGAAGGCAGATCAACCTGTAAGCACGACTGATTATTTTCGTTTGGATGCACGTTTTCTTGTTATCGGTAACAAAAATTCAAAACTAATAAACATAGATTATTGTATCTAATGCCAGCTTCTTTGTACGGTTGATCAGGTCAGCTGGTCCGTCTTTCTTATCTTTCGTTCTTCCTCTCTCTTTCTCTTTCTCGCTCGCGAAGCGAAGCGTTACGATGACCCGATCGAATTCTCCATTTTGGCACTCGGGAGTATTTGAATACGTATTAGCCGTCACGGATCACAGTTTCGGACTTTTTCGACGAATCGTTAATAGCGGTACCTCCAACGTAGAGGAGACGACGAAGACGTGAGAGAAAAAGATCTCTTTCTCTTCCCTCTCGCCTGACGATGACGTTCGTCGACTGGGACGGAGGAATCGCGTTTAAACGAATATTTCTTGGGTATCGGATTCGGAGTCGGAGTCCCAGAAGAAGAAACAAGAGTAAAACTCCTCGGTGACCACCGCCACTTGGTGGCTACGCTCACGAGGTCGTTATGGGTTGGCGCGATTGGCGGCTAGGGCGCCCGTGGCCGACAGTCACAGCTTGAGCTCGTTCGCGATTTTGCTGGCGATATTTTTAAAACCGATCGACGTGCCGGAGATACGCTTGAACCGCACCCCGTTCAAGGAAAGCCGTGGCAGCTTGCAGACCTCGATCTCCCATTGCACTTGGCTGTCCGTCGCCGCCTCGCCGTGCGCGCACAGCAACAGGAACCGCTCGCGTTGCTCGTACTGACATTTGTTGGCGTCCAACACCTAGAATAGGAAGAATAGTTCGATAACGCCTTTTGTCTCCCACATTAACAAGTTGTACAATCTCTCTTCAAAAAACAGGCTTAATCTCTCGTCTAAAATATATGTATATCGCCTTCGATCGCGTGACATTCCGTCATGTTAACATAAACGTGTTTCTCTCTTTCGATACCTTTCGGATCTCGGACATTATTTCGTTAGGATCTCGACTACTGGTAGTCTTCATACTCCACGTGAAGCGTAGACTGCGCGGCTTGACCTGTTCGTCGTTAGTGGTAGCTCCGCTGTAACAAAAAGATATTTTAAACCTGTTCAATTACCTAAAGCGATTCCAGCGGCACAGCTTTTACAATTACGAATAAATTTAATACGGCGATAAATCCAATACTGCGGTAAAACAAAGTTTTCGCTAAATTATATAGCGAACTTTTAGTTCTTTTTCTATAACATCACATTACGAGGCGAGTGATAATTTACGAATTTGTCCGTACATTTCTCACGGATATTGCTTCTATCTGTTATACGTTTTTATGCACATCAGGGTCAAATTAAAAGTTACAAAATGTATCGAGTCATATGTAAAATGTTAATCTTGTGCTGAATATGATATATTGTACATTAAAGCTTCAAGCTTGCAATTGCCTAGGGCGTATAAAAGTAAATTCTTAACCCGCTTAAAAGAGACTCTACGATATAACGTTGTGCTAAAATCCTTGCAAGCTGTCGATAAATAACATAAAACATAATGTAAAATGGAAATTCATCCAGAATCAAACCCTATAGAGAGTTATAACATACATGCATGACATGCAAAAATCAATTACGTCATAAATTTAATTACAACTTCAGTGCTGCATACATACATTTACATTTATATAATAAAAAACACTTAGAAATAAGTTACACAAAAGACAGAAGTTATATGTGAATCACTGCAACCCTGAATATGTATTAAGATACTATCGTGTGACAATATCAAATCTTAGGATATTCTTACGATGATAAAATGATAATAAAAAATCTTGCATTTTATACGTGACTGACGAAGCATATAAATAATAAGATAGTTGAATGTTACAAAGTAGAAATGTGACAAGAATCAATCCAACATGTTCCATACATGTGTATAGTATATATCAGACGAATACTATCTCACATTGGTAATAATTATGCGCAACAATTAGAATATAATTCTTACGTTTACGCGTAGTTATTTAAAATTTCAAATATTTTTGACGGGCAATGAGCCATCTCATGAAATATGCATGTTATGTCACACAAAGATCATCGTAGACACGAACGGACATGCACCAAATATTGTATTCTATTTAAACGAATGTAAGTACGCGCCACACATATCGTTAATGATCGACGAACAGAAAGTTGGATGTACGAAAAATCAAGGAATGAATGAATGAAATTAGAATACGGATATAGTGGTATTATGGTATGTAGCAACGTACCTCACTACTGGGTGCTTGGGGGGTACGGATGGGTCCATGGGGCTGAAATAACAAAACAAAGGCAGTTGCTAACAAACACTAAACATGATAAATTAATCAAATTGTCATATGTATAACAACCATCACCATCCTGTCACCATTGCACACTGATTACGACACAGAAAATTACGATGTGATGAGCTTAGAAAATCTCTGATGGGAGGTGGTATATTGATATATATTTTCAAAATTACACATCAATTCTTATATAAAAATAAACTAAAACATAAGAACGTGTAATGTTAAACGTGAAATTTCATCGCGGATATAAGCGTTTACTGTTTGAAGGATAAATGTTATTTCTCGGCGAAATTAAATTATGCAAATTGTGTAATCGTGGTTTTCTTCCTAGAATAATTTTCGATTCCTGATACAATGTATCAAGGGACAAATTATGACCGTGTTGTATAAATGTACAAAAAGAGCCCAATTCACACATAACACATTCCTACCGAGTTACATGCATCGTGAACGCTATAAGACATATTCTCGTACAGGCAAAAACGTTCCTTTTATGTATACAAGGATTTAGAAATAAATTAATACAACATATACAAGACATTTTTGACATATTTATTAATGCGAAATTATTACTATTATTGCTCCTTAAAATTATTAAATAATATTTCTATTTTGTTTATATATTATAAGCTGTTTACTGCCCTCCATAACGTAAAATCTAAATTAGAATTTCTAAATTAGGTTCTTTAAATATAATGGATTGACTATAATTAATTGAATATCCTAAGGATCCTCTCTGGATGCTTGGACGGGCACGTAATTGGAGTGCAGCAAAGAGCATAATCACTTAAAGACATGTTATGTTTATAATTAATTTGCAAACAAATTTTTTTACCTCATGTTTTGATATATTTAATATGACGTCTTCTCTCTCTCTCTCTCTCTCTCTCTCTCTCTCTCTCTCTCTCTCTCTCTCTCTCTCTCTCTCTCTCTCTCTCTCTCCCCCTCTCTCTCTCCCTCTCTCTCTCATTCTCTTCTTTAATTGTTCAATATTCTTTCTTTCTCTTTTTTCGCTTTTCTCATTTTCATACACATTAATTTATTGGGTGACCTTAGATATTACATTTTATTATTTTTATAACTTTCTAATATCACTTATGTATCCGAATATCGATAAACATGTGACGAATACAAAAACAAATCCTAGTAATAACGGTTTTAAACATTCGTTGAAAATATATTATATCAAAATGCTAAATATATCGGGATACATTAATTGTGCAATCTCATGAGATGTAAATAAAAAGTTAATTGGAAATATTTTATATCATACAATAGAAGTAAATATACGATTTTTTAAATATCCTTTATACAAAAGAATATAAAAAAATCATCAATGTCTTAAAAGATCAGAGATAATAAAATTTCTCTGATTTGCTACAAGCATAACATATTTTGAAGCAGCCCAAGGCCACTCTACAGGATACGCCATGATTCGTTAATAAACGTATAATAATAGTTATTTGCCATATAAATGTAGATGCTATTTGCGTTGACCAGATATTATTAATAAATGCTATTGGCAATGACTGTGGAAGGATTAGTGCATTGATCTATCGTGTAACGAGATATTTGAAATACACAATATTATATAGGAGAAGGCACGTATCTTCGATATTGGGGTAACACATGAGCACAATTCTCAAATTTATAATATATGCAAAGCCAATACCTGTACTTAGTATTGAAATAAAATCAGATTGCAGATTATTAACATTTTTAATAGCTACGCCTTATACTGTAGAGGATTATGCGTAATATCTTGCTTCCGTATTCTTCATTAAAATATGGTAGATAAGTATGATTTCTTTTTTTTAAAAATATATATTTGTATGATAAATATGACATTTATAAAAAGTAATTTTGAATAAAAGCTATTATAAATGACAGTTAATTTCATCAGATTTTTAATATTACATTGTACTAAGCACAGTATTGCTCTTTAACAAGAAATTTGCATTAACATTTATCTTTTTACTGTTATACAGTGAGATTATCAAAGATATACGTGCTTAAATATTGTATATTTCTAATAATTAAATAATGATACAATTGTAGATTAGGATACATTAATCAATATATAAACAAATGAAGTACCAATTAATTATGGCCTGCCTTGTTCAAATAATGTTCGATTATATGTCGCGTTCTCAATAATTTATATAATACAAATGAATATTTATTAATAGAATAAATTAAAGCAAGGTGGGTAAAATCGAATTGCCATTCATTGCAATCAAATAGCACTCTAATCATAATGTATTAGTCAGTGTTGAGATCAACATCGGAATTGTATTTATAATTGCCAGTTTGCAGAAATAAAGAATCGTTTTGGTATATTAAATATACGAATATTTTTGTGTAATTTGTTGCTATTTGTTTACAGAATTTCGATAGTAGGAAATCTCTGATAAAAATAAGTTATACTTTAATTAATCGCATTAAAAGAGACATATATTTTAATCAAAAAGAAAAGATAAAGTGGAATGCCTGATATATCTTTTACATATCTCCATATTTGCGTTTGTTTAATCGAAATGTATTTGTATTTAGCAAATTGAGTTAGTTCAGCTAAACAATATTCAAATATAAATGCAGTTATTATATGACATTGGATAGAAAACATAAATATAGGAATTAATTCAAAAAACAATGTAAAAGTATAAAGTATTAAATTATCAGACTCTCTATCGTTTTTTTCTTAATATTGCAAATAGATCAAGTTAATTAGCTCCTTTGTCTGTTTAGATTCTTTCATTCTTGCAAAGAAATACGTTATTTATTATAACTTTAAAATTATTTATAAACAATAAAAAAGTGTGAGGCTGCACAAAATATTTTATGGAAGAAAATGTTGTAGCTATGTCAATATCTATACGTACATATGTATATGATAACATACATATCCATTCATTTTAAAGGACATATTTCCTTGAATTTCGTTTTAGCGAAAGAATCTGTACAAGAAGCCAATGTATAGTTATTAATATTATAAGAAAGCCAGACACGTATTCCACGCTCTTTGAAAAAAAAGGAATCTATGCTGGATATAAAAAAAGAAAAAAAGCAGAAAATAGTATATATGTTACAGTAGAAGCATAAAATCAATCATTTTATACACTTTACTAGTAAATTTATATATATACATTTATTAAATTTATATATACTAATTTTACTATTAAAATTGTCAATAGAGAAGACAATTGATTTTGCTAGTAAATGTATGCATTTACTATTTTAATTTAGCAAAAATGTATATACAAATAATATGCAATTAAAAATACTATTCCATATAGTTTACTATGTTCCAATATATAGAAACCATTTTATTAAACAACATAATATTTGTTTACTTTTTGTATTTTCGAAAAATTCTTTATCTAGTTTTGCGACAAACATTTATTTTGGATATCATATAACCAACGATTATGATATTATAATATTTATTCAAAGTGTTATAATAATAATTCATTAATACAAAGTATTAGTATTTTATTTTTATTTTAATTTGAAGTATCAAATTGCATGCAGTTCAATTTTATAAACCATTTATTAATCAGATGTGCAATTCGTATACGCAAAGAATTTATCTCAATTAATATCCTTTTATTATAAAGTGTTTAAATAAGAGTATACACTTATATTAGTATATATATATATCTGTCTCTTATACACATCTAGATGTGTATAAGAGACAGGTTTAAATAAGAGTATACACTTATATTAGTATATATATATATATATATTTATTAGTAATAGTAAACATGTTCATTCTTTATTTTCTCTAACCTTAAGTAATTATATACATTTACTAGTAAATATATAAGTAATTGCTGAATTTTACGCTTTTACTGTGACATATATATTATATATCATACCTAGTCAATTATATGTATAATTATTAATTTATATGTATAATTATCAATTTCAACGGCACAATATTATATTATGTAAAATATGAAAATATGCAATATAGAAGATATACTTTAATCGTTTGCAATAAGTTTTATCAAACGATAGATATCATACGATAGATTCCACGTTATAATTTCAAATATTATTGCTATCCAACATATTTCCCTAAAAAAAGAAAAAAAGAAAAAATTAACTATAATGTTACAAAATATACAATATTATTCTAGTCCTCATTGTAATTTATGAAAAAAAGAAGAGAAAATCAAAACGAAATAAAATAATACATTCGTGGAAGATGCGATTGCCATGGCGCGATATATCTGCATGCGGCTCGCTCTCATTTCAGCTCGGGGGAAACAAGGCGAGACTTCCTCCTTCACTTAAAAAAATCTGTCAAAGTACGAACAATCATATGTACTCTATTATCTGCTAAATTTGTCTGTTCGTTCATTAGTGTTAGTATAACTATAACATTTTCCTCACACTCGAAATTCTCTACTTGTAATCGATCATTACGATCGAATATATACTTTCACGTCAGCAAGCATCTGTCGCTTTTATCTTCCAAAGGCAGTATAGAGAGAAAAAAAAGGATACTATAAGGATAGTAGTAATACAAAAACAAGGAACATAGGTAAACATGTTTTTCATCAATAGAATGTCGCAAAAAGTTAAAGAGTTCATTTCAAACAAAATATTTAGGAGTTGTAAAAACTTTTGTGCTATTTTATATGTATCATTGATTTGTAAATAAAACTCATTTCATCACATTTTCAAGATTACTATTTGCTAATTTTAATATAGGAGAATAATCTATGCCTGTCACACATCCGCCGTTACATAAAAATATGCTCTCGATGCATATACATATATATAAGTGTTTTAAACACACTCATCATTAAATTCACATTTATCATTTTAGTGATTAGAGATACTTTACGTCGGAAAAGGCATCTATTAACTATCATCGCTCTTCATAAAATGGTTTTTACATATATACTCTTTGCTGTTACTTTACAACGAAAGCAAAACAAGTAAGTTAAACAGCTTTTGTGGTGTGAAAAATGGTACAAAAATATATAAAGATATCAGGTTTTTCCTTAGACGGACGACGTAAAGTATGCATACAGTTACAGGCAGGCTGAATTAGGAAAGGCACAGATACCAGTGCTATATCTAAGTGCGTAAGGCGATTTCCTGGTTTGTGATTTCAGGAAGACATTTTTTTCTCTTCAATAATTATATAATCATACATACATATACATACATATATATGTATATAAATTTGGATGCGACGATACGCGCAATATATATACACATATACATATCATATGTATGTTCGAAGATGACGCACAATATTCGACATGTAAAAGTTCTTAAAAAAGTAATTTACACTCAATCTTGAGAACCACAGAATAACGGAGTCAAGAGTTTTTCTTTTCTCTTTTAAGATTGTATGCATCACACAATATCCATTGAGCGGTTGACTAATAATAAATAGACTTTTGCTTCTTTGCCCAGCCCGATTCAATATGCGTTAGGTACGCATCGGGCATGCTGTATCATGACACTGTCGGCACATCGGTTGTGTTTAAACCCGTGTCTGTATGGCCTTTTGCTTGTCGGAACTCGAGAGATGAAGTGAAGCTTATATGGTTCATGGCCTGCAGCATATAATATATATACCGGTGTGAATTGATAATAGAAATGTCAGATATTCATTCTGATGCACCAATGGCTATGGATGCCGTCAATTCGCACATTTTTTTACAATTATTCTTTACTATGTTGAAATGATGAGTACAGTGACCATATCATGAAAGTGAAAGAATATTATCTACAACAATTGTATACTACAATAAATTGTATACTCTCGTTATTCTGCAGTCTTCCATCCTCAGCTCCAAATACTTATGTACGTGTGTAATATGCGCTGTCATTTTGCATTTGAATGTGCGATATGATAATTAGGTCCCATATATGTATATATATGGATATATATACATATATATATATATATATATATATAAATAATAAATCAAAGATATGCCTCGCTACAATCGAGTGAGAAAAAGGGATGCACAATGAGTATGCGAGGTGGCCTGAATTCAGCCGAGCAGTGTGTGTTATTTCCATCAATCAATCTTAAGAGATTTCGTCTTAAGCGCGAATCTTATAATGATATAATATACGATTTAATCTATCTATAATATAATGAATGAATGAAAACTCTATATAAGAAGACGTTGTGTACTTCTCGTTCCATATAGAACAGAAATGAAAATATTTCTACTTAGAATTCAGCTAAAGGACACAATTTATCAAGCAAGTATTTATGGGACAAACAAATAATACAGATAGGTGAAGTACGCGATACGCTTGAGGATGAAAATGGTATATAAGTAAGTATAAATAAAGCTACGAAACAAAATGCATAAGCTACATGTTCTGCGGCTTTCACTGATAATGGTCGCTGCTGGCTCATCGGATTTGTAACGAATAATATATATCCTTATAATATGTAAATATATCGATGTATAGAATTTCCAGAATTACATAGTCATTGTGCATCCTTAAAAAACAGAAACATCATTTTGCATGCAAACACAATAGATACAATTTATCAAACTATATCACAATATGAGATATATTCGAGTATATTAAAATCTCAACACTTAAATGTTTAAGATGCTAAGCATGCACTGAGGATCCACTGCAAAGCTGTGATGTTTATGCTAGCACTCTCAGTTTGTATTTGTAATCGGATAATCGGATAACACGGCGATAAAATTATAAAATATATATTTACTTGGTATATATATATATATCGTGAAATAAATCAACAAATATGGATGTATAATCAAGTAAAATGGATAGAATGAAAGAAATAAAAAATATATAACAATGTTTTATGCTGTAAAATATTTGGTTTTCATGGACCCTTCTTTACGTCTGAATATAGAGAGATTCAATTAAAATAACACATGCAGCAATTATATATTAAAAAGGTCGATTTTGGGTAACTGCTAATGACTTAATACTTTACCACACATTTTTCTTTTAAATTAATATCTTCACCATCTTTACGAGTTTGATTATCAATAAATTTTCGAAAAATTTTATAGTTTACGTCAATGCCAGTTAAGAAATAATTTAATTATATGATCTGATCCAATTGTTTGTCTTGCACAGGATAATTGGCTTAGGTTATAAAATACATGAACTAACGGTAAAAAAAATATTCGTAAATGTACAGTGATAATATTACAATCATACAAATTATTAGCATGCTGTCAAATACGGTATTGTTAAATATAGATTTAATCAATTATAGAACTTACCGTTTGGAGAACTTCGAGGATAATTTCGAGAAGAAGGACGGCCTTGCGAGAGGACTAATTGCATTTGTGTCCTGTGTTTGTGTGTGACCCTGGAAACACATTTATATTAATTGCTAATAAAATAAATAATGCGTAATAATAAATTAATTGATAATAAAAAGGATAAATTTGTTAAGTCAAATCCTTCTCCTATAGTTATGTTGTCGTAAGTACTCACCTGAGTGTGATTTCGCTGTGCTCTATTTTGGCCAGAATGGAACGTACTGCGACTCGGAACATTCCGTGGAAATGCTGGCGTAGTGGTTGTGGCCAGTCTGTTGCTTGTGCATACACCCAAACTGACAACAAATAATGATTTCTATTTTAATACAGATTGTAGTCGCGTGATAATATATAGGCTGATTTATCAGCATTTTTACTTTTATGCACACTATATATAACCGATACACATAGTCCGTTTTCATATTTAAGATCATCCTAAGTACAATCTTAAGATGTCATGAACCAATCGCAGAGCTGTATTAGCATCTTAAGACATTGCTTAAGATGATTTTGAAATAAAAACGAATTATAAATACCAATCTATGACAGATCGTGGAAAGTATATGCTCGAGCGAATACACTACTATATTATTACCCATTCGATTTAAATAAAGCTGGTATCAAAATGCAAAAAGGACGCAAGGTAGATAAAATTAGTTGTTTAATTGCTATGTATATTTCTGAAGACATTATTGTAAAAGTTTTCAACGCGCAAGCAATGACTTACAAATTAAGCTTAGCAAGTAGAATTAATAAAGCAATATTGATAAGAAATTAGTTCATATTGATAAAAAATATGTAATATGTTATTGTCTAAATAGGCACAGTCTACTGTAACTGCGCATGCATCGGAAAGAGATTATTTCAAGAATATAATTATACTTTTTGCGAAATATGTTTTAAATATTGCAATTGTACAATAACGCTAGAAAGAACTTCATGATTATGAATAACATTAAGTATATAACTTAGATGTTGCGTCGTATAAATAATTTATAAAATAGATTACATATTATAAATATTAAATAGTTTACATTCTATAACGATATAAGTTTTCAAAGTTAACAGGAAAAATACATATATATACAGGGTGTTTTCGAATAAATGATAATAAACACCAGGGTTGAGTAGATGAGTACAAATGGACCATAATTCAAGAAAGAACCGATAGTCTAACGTGACTAGTTAAGCCGATAAGTGGGTAGGAAACCAAGATAATTATCCACCACACAGTGTATTCAAATGGATATTTATTGCTGTTACTCTACACAAATGAGCAGAAAGCATGAAGGTCACAGTGTGTTTTCAAATTGTCGCCCACCGTTGGCCACACAGGCTGTGCAGCGATGCAGCATGTTGCGTCGCACATGTGCAAAGGTATCCGGTGTGGCATTGATAGTGTCAACTGCACCCCGTATCCGCGTAATCAGGTCATCCCTCGTGTCGACCGGTGTCGTATACACCAGTGTTTTTATGTGGCCCCACAGCCAGAAATCAGGCGGTGTGAGATCAGGTGAGCGTGGTGGCCATGCTATGGGTCCACACTTTGAAAACACACTGTGACCTTCATGCCTTCTGCTTATTTGTGTAGAGTAACAGCAATAAATATCCATTTGAATACACTGTGTGGTGGATAATTATCCTGGTTTCCTACCCACTTATCGGCTTAACTAGTCACGTTAGACTATCGGTTCTTTCTTGAATTATGGTCCATTTGTACTCATTTACTCTACCCTGGTGTTTATTATCATTTATTCGAAAACACCCTGTATATATATATATATATATCAGACGCGTATTTATATACGAAATTAATGATCGATTAAGAATAAATATTTCTTTAATAAAACTAATTATGATAACATGCTTCTATGCTACAGTATATTATCATAATTGTTCTACATATTAAGCTTAGTGATCAATCAAAAGTCATACAAAAATTTCTAAGTCAACGAAATGTAAGTATGTTGAAATTGTATCATGAATCGTAATGAGATGATTTTACTATGATTAAATCTAAGTGATTTTTTTATACAAATGAAGAAAGAAGCGATGAAGCCGATATAGAAATCTGGCAAAGTTCATATCATGCAAATGAAAAAGAGAAAGAGAGTACAGAGAGTAAGAGTATAAAAAAGCAATGAGAAGAGAGAGAGAGAGAGAGAGAGAGAGAGAGAGAGAGAGAGAGAGAGAGAGAAAGAATTTAAAAACAATGACCAGAAGAGAGAATGACCAGAAACTATCCTAGAGAATCCTACATCGACAATTTCTTAAGTAAAGCACTCAAAGAGATTGACACTGTCGTTTTTGAGCTTCTGAGAAACGAGTTTTCTCATCGTTCGCTCCGGCAGAATTTGTGAGACTATAGTGACAGGAGACCTAGTTATACCCTAAGAGAGTTAGTGGCCCAAGAAAGAAGTAACCAAATGAAAGAACGAATATATATCCGAAATATATATATTTAATAAATATGCAGGAATATATGCAGGTCTTTCGGTTTTTGTATTAGGCATCGGGGGCCTGTACCTCTGCCTAAGGGGGTCAGCAGTGGCGAGTAAGGAGTTGTGGGCGTTGCGTGGTTGAGGGTCCAGTAGTGAATGGTCGCTGGGGGGTACACCACTTGAGGAACGGTGACTTGCGCTGATGCTCGCAGACTTGGTGTGACCCCGCGTTGGTCTAGTGCCCTCGCCCAGGCTGTGCACAAAACTAATCAGCAAATTGCCGAGCCTTATGTTCCACGATTTAATCCTATTCTTTTTATATAATAAAGGAGCAGAAAATTTTTTGAGGCTGTACAGAAGCAAAACGGGGCGAGATTTATGAAATTTTAGACATCGAGAATATTTCATTACTTATGCATGACATGATAACAGGTTTAATTTTTAGATAAAAATAAATAATTATATTTTCTGTTTTAAACAATTACTTGGTTCTTACTTGTATAATGTCATTTATTTTTATGTTATATATTGTTCAAAAAAATCATATTTACCAGATTTTCATATATATATCTAAACATATTTGATTTACCTATGAAAAGTTCTAAAAAAATCTGTGCACATATATATAGGTATGTGTAATACATACATAAATCATATATACCTTTATAGAAATGTATTTTTTGTAACAAAAATTCTTTGACAAGGAATATAAAAAGGAATCATAAGGATGGAAGAAGGAGAATGAAAATACTAACTGCTGCAGCTAATGTAACTTCATGAAATATTTGTACGATAAGAACAGAATATGATGCTACAATGTAAGAATGAAAAATGTATGATGATGTTAATGTGTATCTAAACACCTTCTCAACTAGATATATATTTGAGGTAATAGAGTTATATACGTGGAATGCGACTGTGATCTGATATCATTTCAGCAAGCGTCTGTACATGTATAAACGTTACATCGGACTGTTCGCGTTCGATACATCTGTCAAGCCATAAAGAAAGTGATATCGCAATGAACGATTGGCAGGCAGCAGCCAACATGCTAGAGCAATGCAACAAACAAATGAACTCCCCGCGGCTTTTAATGACAGACTTTGTTATTATTCACTCGATTATCAAATCGTTTCTTGAGTAATGGTTTAGTGAACTTTACACATATAAGTAATCAGTCGTCTACAGTTAGTGAAAGTAAAAGTGTGTTAAGTCGATAGAAAATGTCACACGAGATGCACTAATATTCTTACTTTATATATATCATTATATAATTAATGAGATACTGGACCATAATTTAATTTGCATATACAAATTGATAATTAATAGCAAGTTTTGCAATGTCAATGTTCAATTGTAAGAAATGAAAATTAAATATACGTCCAATGTCTCATATGTTAAATATGTATCGAGAATATATATATATATATATATATATATATATATATATATATATATACACACACACACACATAGAATATCAGAAAAAATATAATAAAGAATCTCATAGCACTAAATTTATTTTTAAATTATATTTGTATTCTGTTTTCGTGTAAATAGATCGCATGTTTCAAATAAAAATAATTGGATATCACTATACCTGGGTACTTCGTTGGTTCTTTCAGTAGATGATGATGATGTTTTCGCTTGATCATAGGAGATGGTGCTACGTCGACCAACAGAACCAGGAGCAGGTGAGGTAAGAGGCCGACCACCACCTACCCCTGCGTTCATTGTGTTGCTCTTGCCTACCCTTGCTTTACCACCAGGACTTGTACCCACGCCTAGAATGAACATTGTCACTGCAAGCCTCATTAGATATGGTTCAACACAAAACAAAAAGCAACATACTTTAAATTATAACACAGAACATAGAAACAAATAATTAAACAGACTATGAGCCGCCATGTGAAATGTATATAATCTGCTTCCATATTAAGGAGCAAATAGAATAAAATGATATTCTATTTCTTTCTCGTGTAACTCAACATATTGTAAAAACCATGATAAATGATCAGATTTTAGGGATTTATGTGCATGATATATGCGGTAAAATTATGACAATATTGCGCATTCAATTTTATAAACATATAAGAAACAGGTATGACAATTAGACATTAAAATGCGTACGATTAGAATCTTCAGAAAGATACGATGTGATTGTACCGATAAATATGACAAAAATTATGACTTATAAACACGAAATGATACGAATAACACAAATAACAAGTGAATTACAAATTAATTGTAAATTTGACAAATTAGCTATTAAACAACTGCAACCTTATCCAAAGCAACCTTTTATCCAAAAACGTATTTTTGCTAAAGCATCACGAAGGAAATATAACGTGACAAATAATCGAACAATATCTGTTCATAATAGATTTCTATCATAAAATATTGTTCAAGAACAAAGTATAACAACTCACTAGTATCTAATTGCCCAGGTGGTTGACTGTTTTTAGGTGCAGAGGGCCGGCTTGCAGACACACGAGCACTATTTTCTTTGATCGTGGCTGCGTCCACGGTATTTTGTCGTTTAAAATTACTACCCCCGCTTCCAGTCACAGTTGTGCCAGTTACTGCAGTCGCGTGATTGTGATTCGTTGCGTTACCTGGACTGGGTGCGCCTCCTAATGAGGGAAAAAAATTATGTAATAAAATCCTCCATTTTAAACACAATATTTGTACCAATAGATATATCAGCAAATGATCTTGTCATTTTTTGTTACCATATTTCAACATTCGTTATACCACCTTCATTACAAATTTAACTTAACAATAAAACTACACTTCATACTAACTAGTAGCTATTATCTTCTTCTAACACAAATAAATGATACAAAAATTGTTACATGAAATTCACAATTTCCGATCACAAGGAATACAGATATCTTGTCTTACCCAAGTTTGATAAGTATCCTTATCCATGGCTGTTATTTGACAGTAAAGTTTAAACTGCCATACTGCATTAAGAGTTATAGTTAAAACGAATGGATATAACACTTACGAAGAGTTTCACCACCAGACGAGGCCCGTCTACTGGGTTTTGGATTGCTAGCAGAAATACTTCTGTGAACACCTCTGTGAGATGGACTCTGTACTGCACCACCTGTCCCTCCACTGCTTCCTCCTCCACCACCTGAACTGACTTGCGGTGGAATGTTACGCAGCGACAACGAACTACCTGACCGTGATCCATCGCTTTCAGGCTGTACAAATAGAAATTTGTGAAAAATGTAAAGGAAAAACGATTTCGACGCTATCATATATTGCATATTAATTTTGATATGTTGTGCACTTACGTCTGTCGTTTTTCTGCCTAAGAGTAAGTAAGTAGCGAATACATCGTCATATTTCGCTTGTCCTAAAGAATCTTCTATTTCGCTTCGAGTATATCCCATACTGGCTAGGGCCTCTGAAATGGAAATGCGTGGCGGCATAGTCATATCCATTAGAGTTGAGACAATTTTCCGACAACATTCATAATATAAGATTAAAAAGATGCAAAAAATCAAAACAAAAAGCTTTGCTACACATAATAGATACTATTCAATATTTAGAAATATATTAAATTCTTAAAGATTGCACTTATCGTCTTTATGATATATATCCATGTTTTAACACTCGTTAAAAACAAGATGGGGTTTTAGTTTCATTTTAATATTAGCATTGGTTAAACAAATTTTATTTTTTAATCAAGATCTATTTCCATGCAATAAAAATTTCTTTTTTCAAAAAGCAGATCACAAACACATATACGTAGATATAAATATATCAGACTAAATCAGAACTCGAAAAACAAGCTATGATGTTTTTGTGCTGTGCATAAAACATGTGCACTTACAAACTTACTTGATAAAAGTTAGTAAAACGTTATCTCAAATCATGCGTGTCCTAAAAACTTTATATTCAACTTTCTAATAGAAATGTGATACAGTACGTATTACTAAATAATATTGAGTAAGACTGTCTGATATATTTATTTTGATGTATTAATAATGATTATATTGCACAATCTTTCAACTACAAAAAACACTCGATCGTGTGAACATTCTCCTTAGAGAAACTATATTAAAAAATCCCAGCATATTAAAATAATTATGAAACTATAAAATATAATTTGAGGATATGTATATATGTGTGTCGAAGAAGACTGAATCTGATCTGTTATTAATCTCGCATAGTGTAGAATGTTCACAACGAGTGTGACATTAAACATAAAAACGGTAAGTAGTAAGTGTTATGTACATACTGGCAGACTCACCTATCCTCTTGTGATCTCTATAATCAGGTTCAGGTTCTAAGTACGGCTTTAATTCGTCATCCTCGTATCCCAAATTCATCCATTTATCCTTCATTATGTTCTACAGTAATAAAATTTGTTACATTATATATCTTTCAAACATGACTTACGCGAGATTAAAAAATTAAATTTAAAAATTATGCGTTCGTAAACGCATTAATAAGACAACGCGATTAATACCTTACCTAGTAAGATAATAAAAAGTTGAAGAATAAAACACAATTCGAACCTGATCACCACGTACCTCTAATGAGGCTCTCTTCGTTGGATTGAGCACCAAAAATTTCTTGAGAAGATTTTCACAATCGGTGGACATATAAAACGGAATTCTATATTTTCCTCTTAATACCCTCTCCCTCAATTCCCTCAATGTCGAACCATCGAAAGGCAGTGAGCCGGATACCAATGTGTATAGAATTACACCTAACGACCATACGTCCACTTCCGGACCATCGTATTTTTTTCCTGTGAAGAAAAAATTAGCGTAAATAAATTTCAAGCTCGCATGCAAACTTGCATAAGTTATATCGAGGGAATACCTTGAAAAAGTTCCGGCGCGGCATACGGTGGCGAGCCACAAAATGTGTCTAACTTGTTACCGGGTGTGAATTCATTGCTAAAACCGAAATCGGCGATCTTGATATTCATTTCACTATCGAGCAACAGATTTTCGGCTTTTAAGTCTCTGTGAATGATCTTTTTTTGATGGCAGTATTGCACAGCAGAAACGATCTGCCTAAACTTCGCTCTCGCCTCTTTCTCCTTCATCCGCCCGTGCAGGACCAGGTAGTCGAAAACTTCGCCGCCGCTGGCATATTCCATTACCAGGTACAGTGTCTTTTCAGTCTCGATCACTTGGAACAATTTCACTATGTTTGGATGGTCAAGCATCTTCATTATCCTGACTTCTCGGAACAGCTGTAATTGACCAGATGCATCAGCGTGAATCATACTTGTATTTATGCATGTGTAATTAGAGGTTTTTTCTGTCAAATTATGATAATGCGACATGACTCAAGCGATGACAGGTCTTCTTATGAAAATATTAGCACGTAAAAAAAATAAGTCAACGTAATTAAAATAATGACTTGTACGTTATAACAATCAATTGACGGCTAATGGTACGTAATATTACATATATTAAAATAATACAATTTATACTAGTTGTCTAACATTCACTCTACATATACTAGTTTTCTAATATTCACTCTTTCAGCTATAATTCTGTTTCATTGAGCTTTTGTAAAAAAAAAGATGAAAAAATATAATACAATGATATAACGTTACCTTTTGAAGACTACCGGGATTCAATTGAGTCTTATCGATAATCTTGATGGCTACTTCCTTTCCCGTGGGCACATGCTTAGCAAGCTTTACCTTGGCAAAGTTGCCTTTGCCAATCGTCTTCAGTAATTTGTACTTGCCGATATGAGGTTCCTCGGAGGTTCGACTCCTCGAGGAGAGCCGACCTCCGCTACTCGATACCCCTACGCCATCTCCCGTCTGTAACACATAAAAATTACGATCGGTGAGCAAACGTCGAGTGAATTACGGATAATATTGTCGTCAAATCGCTGTATGCAAAACACTCTCATTTCTGTGATATACAATCGCAAGAAATAGAAAATTTTTTCTGTCAAAAGCATAAATGTTAATTGTTATATGTAAAATATTAATTACAGATAGAACAATTTCGATTTATTTATTCTCATCGCGATTCTATATATCTATACAATTATAATATCGATTATATGTATATATTCAAAAATCAAAATATCAGAGACATATACAGTTAATATTTTAGATAATGAAACTATTAAAGAAAACATATATATATATATATATATATATATTGTTTAAAATTTCTAATAAAATAAAGCTAATCTATACGTATACAAATACATTACAAACCGATTACTACACGATTTTGAGATACGAGCAAGAAATATTCAATTAAATTAAAAGTTTAGCAGCTTACGTAATATAATTCCGTAATCTAAATTCGATAACTTGGAAATTATTTCGAATGCTGCATGTACTGCAAACTATATATGCGTGCTAATTTATTTCGAGAAACGGGAGAACGCCGTGCAAAGTTGCGTCGTAAATAGCCAACTATTTCAGAAACTTAGGTCGCATCTCCGAGCGCGGCGTTTAAAGTCACGGAATGGGGCACGAGAAATACGGGGCAAACGCTCGTTAAGAGCTCGGCGCGCATTCCTCGAGAATGCTACATCGCGAGGAATCGCGGATCTCTCTCCTCCCTCCTCGCGCAATATCGCGTTTATTTACGCATACACACATGTCCGCGCGGCCGCACTTGACATCTCCAGGCACGGCGGCGGCAGCGGCCATTGTCAATGGAATTAATTAAACCTCGTTAAAGTGCACCAGATACAGATTGTTTCGAATGGCACACGCAGGACTCTCTCGTATTAATCGCGAGGACAACCGCTGCGCCACGTCGACGTTGCGCGTGCGATTTTTTACTTACGATTGCCATTTCTAATAAAAAAAAAAAGAGAGAGAGAAGAAAAAGAACGGCAGACTCGACGTGACAGGCGTATTTATCAAGTCGGAATATTTTAATGCGCTGCGCTCGCAACCAGTCAGAGATACGCTCCTTTGAATTATAAGAGGCATCAAGGATTTGAAATAAAAGCTCTGCTCCCTATTTACCGCGATAAAAATATGTTCTTGATGCGCATACGTAATAAAAAGCAGACAAAAAGGTAAAGAGTAAAGTAACCAGGACAGCAATTTAACAATTAATTTCGCAGGATTTCGGTATTACCCGCAGGAGGCCACGCGTGACCATCTTGCGCGAGTTGGCGGCCGCAACCTTAGAAGCCGCCAGTTTGACTGCCTGTGAGTCTCAGCGAGACTCGATCGATGGGCGACGGATCGACGACGGATCCGACGGTAGACCGCTTTCTCGTGCTCGCATGCGCGCGATTTAAATGGCCAGCAGATTGCTTGATCTATCTGTCCGAGAACGCGCGATAAGAAAAAGTTCAACACGGTAGCATATAGAATCTTAATACGCCATCTCCGCCAATTCGATCTTTCTGTCACTGTCGTTTCGTTCCACGTGTCGACATCACGATTTACGAGTCGCGCGATTCTTTCCCGATTTTTCGTTTTATATTGACAATCAGATTAATTTAGTTCTTCATTCTTCTTCGATAACGACGATCGACCGTGATTTTCCACGATCAAGTACCGCAGTTCTCGCGGTCGATCGTTTTGGAAGGTCGAGCGATGAGTCAATTCGCGGAGCGTGTCGCTACGCTGGTTCATTTTACCAGGATATACGCAATGTCATAAAAACCACCATTGTATTTCAATGGTAAATCGATTGCTATATCGCCACTGTCTGTCGCTAGGCGGACACTTCGATCTCCGGCTGGAGGAATAAATGAGTATAATCCGCTGACTTTGGTATCGCGATTAAAGGGACAGCTCTCTTTAAATTCCGATGACGTATGAATTACATTTCTCGGTTGATAACTCTTTCTTTGTGTTTTACCGCACGGATCGTTTACAAAATACGTGATATAATTCTGCGAACATCACTGCCCGATATATTTCATTAGGCACTCTTTGTACTGCTGTTGACAATTGAACTACAAGTCGATTCCCCGAAGACGATATTTGTACTCGATTAGAGTAGCTTGCATTTCTCGGATTTGTTGTTTTCAAGCTCAGAAAGCTTGCTCTCCCTGCAGGATGTAACTTCGCGAAAAAGTGGAGCGATATCTTTTGAGAAACTCTGTTTCTCAATGAAAATAACTTAGACGTAGATATATATAATTGCTTCTGATATTTATCAATCAATTCCGAATACGGTCGCAATCGAATCCAAGGATATCTCAGCGAAGGCGTGTCACATATACGTTATTCCTTTAGACGTCACTGACTACACTATCGCTATCTCGTCAACCTTTGGTCAACGATAGCGAGGTAGGACGTCAGCGACACCATCTCTCGCCAGCGTAGTTCACATCTAACATCGATCCATCACCGACGATAGTTCGCTGACAATTAATCAAAACACAATCACTAATTAGTGATGCACTTAATCAAAAGGCTTTCGTGGGAAACCCTATCGAGACTATGGAATCTGACGGATAATTTCAATATCACACTAGGTATTCCACGATGAATTCTCTACGATATCCGCTTTCACCGAGGGTCTTCGGACTTGTGTCAAGGGCAGAAGCAGTGTCACCGTTCGCGAATTTTTCTCGTTCGCCCGTCACAATCGTCAAGCACCGCCTCATCGTGTTGCACAAGAGAGAGAAAGAGAGAGAAAGAGAACGACGAGAAGAACGATGATTGAGAAACGTGAGGCGGTTGCTCTGGTCGTCGTCGACGTCGACGACGACCGTGCGCGACTGTCTTCTTCCTTTTCCACCCTCGAAACGAGCCACCCTCAGAGAAGAGACCACACAACCGAGGGATGCGAAGGCAGAATCAATACACGGCACCGCCACCCTCTGGTGGAAACGTGCGAGCGAACCACCCTTGAATGCCTAGCCTCAACGTCGTTCACCCACCCTCTCTGCCACCCCCACCTCAACGGAAGAACGCATGCGTCGCGGAAAGTGGGAACCACCGACACACGTTTGTTCCGTGTTCTACTCTTTTAGCCGAGAGTGTTGCTCGCAGACGAGATAGCAAAGGGTTTCAGGCTGGTCAGCTGATCGGACCGAATGTCGCAGATTGACGCGTCCCAAAGGAAAACGCTTGAAATTTTTAACGCAAACTGTAAAAGATGTGACTTTTTCTTTACGATTATTGAAACTATAGAAAAGAGATGATTATTTATAATATTGGCACTTTGGAATAAAAAAAGAAAGACGGAATATCATTTTATAATTTAGAGAAGGAAAAAATCGAAAGAAAGAAAAGATTTCTGCTCTCTGTCTACGAGAAGATATCGACTGCTCTAATTCCAAGATATCGACATGTACATCCTGATGATGACGCACACATCTGTGGGATGTAAAGAGTAGGATGCCACATCTTCACCTTTATCGTCCTCCTACCTAGCAACGAGTTTTCGCCTCGTCAGCTGCTCGAATCAACTGTTACTATGAACACCGAGAAGATTATCGGAACATAGTCCAGCACTATATATATATATATAGTGTATAACAAAAGTTAATGACGCAGGCTACCGTTTAATGACATTTAGTATATTTAATATATTTATTAACTTTTGTTTAATTTTAATATAAAACAAAAATTAAAAAGTCTTTCCAAGGTTTGATTAACATTGCATTTATACGTAACAATGAAGAAAGAATGATTAGAAAACGGATTTGTAAAACATTATTATTTGTGTCATTTTAAATCATACGACACTATAGACTTGAGAACTGCATACGACAGATAAGAATAAATCAAATTAGGACACGATCTTAATATCGCGGTGATTATAAAAGGACAAACGCTCAAACAACACTGCAGAGACAAACTTGTGAGGTTCTTTATTTTCGTGCTTGTGAGAGCATTGATTTCTTTTCTTGTCGGATACTTAGGCGAGGATGCTCGAGTCAATATGAAGAGGGTAAAGTCGAAGTTTCTGAAAAAAGCAACAGCAAGAGAACGCGTTCCGTCAGCTGATCAATCGACTGAGAAAGTAACGATGAGAGAAGAGCCGCGGACATCCACTCCACGTAAAAGGTAAGATAAGAATAGATCCAAGTTGACGCGAATTCTCCACGGAAAATAGCACTGCGTACACGTGAGCTAGCAAATATTATAAATCGTGGAGCTCTCTCTAAACGAAAGAGCTAGCAGAAGATCTCTTCTAGCTGATCGAGCTGCGTTCTCTCTTTCACTCTAATAACTCTTCATTCAAATAACTCAACGCATTTGAATCTATCTAAATTAATAACGCATTAATTATTATGCATCATGCTCTTTTGTAATTTAAAAGTTATTTATGCATCTCCTTAAAATTAAATAAATAAACATACATTGCGATAAATAGAATCTATTTTTGTAAAGAACTTTTTATCGTTACCATGAATAGGTAAAGAAAAAGTATCAGTGTATCATTTTAATTGCAATAAAAAACGCAGTCGTTGCGTAAACCCCAGATTAACCGATATTATTGGCAAACTAATTAAATTTTACATTATTTAATGCTTTTTTATTAATCCTTCATATATATATATATATATATATATATATATATATATATATGTATTGCTCCGCATACTACAATTGGAAGTTATCCGTTTTAAATTGAAGATGAGATAATCATCGATTTCAATGAAACTCACGATGATTATATAAACGAAAACTGCTGATGCTGGATTTCTACGAAGATTATGATTTACATCTCTCCATAAAATAGCGAGGAAAATGGGAAATGGTGAAACACACGACGTAAAACAAAGCCAACACTTCCGCTTTCGCGGAGTGCATTTGAAATTTGTTTTATGGCGCGACACAAAAGTTGATACGGATGTAAAATAAAGTCTCGTTCCAGATGTATTGCCGGCTTATCGGGTATGACATACGATATTAAAAGCTATGACTTTCGCCGTTTTATATTGACATACATACAAGAATTCTATTCACACTGTCTTTTTTGATACCTTCGATATTTTCTAACAGTTGTCAAAGAAATATGTTCGACTTGCTCAAGTAATTAGATTAAAATAATTCAAATATACTTCTAATTTCACTTAATCTATATGTTTTTAAGAAAAATAAATGTATTTTACTTAAGTTTTTATATTTTGTGCCAAAGAATTTATATTTTTTTCCCGTTAATAAATAAATTTTTTAAGAGAAAAAGAGAAGGACAAACCTTGCTGAAATTTCCGCGATATTTCAAATGCGTTAGATTCTGCATGCGGGATTAATTAATTTCGACAGGTTGCGCGATCGTCATAACGTTCGAATGACGCTTCGACGAAGCGGGAAAATCATCCGAATTATTTCAGGTCGAACGGATGAGCCGCAGACGAGTCATACGTGTGACGTAAGCATGAAAGTGCATTTGCATTGCCACTCGTTTGCATTCGGTTCGTTAGCGAGGGTGTCACATCGTCGATATACATATACGGGCGATTGTAAAGTCCGCGCGTGATTGCGCTGCGGATTGCGCGCATCATTTTTAACGTTTTTTCCTTTGCATCAATTATGTCTGCGTCTGTGACTTTATCTACTTTCTTAACACTCAAGTATCTCACTCGACTTGTGGCGATTTCGACAATTATCGCTAAATAATTATAATCCTCGGCAAAGTTATAACTGCGTAATATAGGGGAACCCGGGGCATAACGGGAACGCTAAGATTTATACAACGTATTAAAAATAAATAAATTAACTTTGTTTGGCACTAAAATATTCTTTGAAATATCCACTATAAGGAAAAAACAAGTTTTACTACAAAAGAATAGTTTGAAAGGACGAAATTATTGTTTTCCGAAAACGTGAGT